>NDFF03000206.1:0-23221 GCA_002150815.3 Grammothele lineata | reverse complement strand
CATATCCAAGTAAAACGTTCGTAGCGCCGCATCGCTGCCCAGTCTGAGAACGAGCGTCGAGGACCTCGATAGCTTCGCATCGTTGCGGATGGGCCTTGGGATACCCAATCAAGGTACCTCGCGATCGAGACCTCTACGCTGTACTGGCATGAGCGCGACAAGAACTATCGAGGACGCGAGAAGAACGATAAAACCAAAGTAGCACTCACCAAGAACGCCATGGTCATGCACAACGATGGCCATTCCACAGCTGAGATATATCCAGAACCAGCCAGCACGACGGTAAAACTTCCCTGTAGAAGGAAGCGTCAGCAGCCCGCCACGACCCACTCAGACGGGGTCGATCGAAACGAATGTGGGGATGGGGGATCTGGTGGACAACGACGTACCTGGCCCGGAGCTGTAGGCCCACTCAAGGATCCACGCGCTGGCATGTTTCCTGCGGCGGAAAGATCCACGCGCGCGGCCACCATTGACGACCTACGATCGTCGTCATCCCTCGCTTGTCCTTGTCGTCGTGCCCGTGCCCGTCCCCGCCCTCGTTCCCCGCCCTCATCCCCGTCCCCGCGTTCGCCATCCCCGCCGTGCCCGTCTTCGCGCTAGCGCCACGTCAGCGTCGACGTCTACCCTCCCCGGCCGCCGCTTGCCAGAGACTCGTACAGCTTCTCCGAGCTGGCTGGGACAACAACTGCTCAAGACTCTATGTCTCGGCATGACTGTCGTCTAGGCCACCTCGGATCGCTGCAGAGCAATCCGGTAAACGTTGACGCTACGGCCGCCCATCCGTCACCAATGGCCGGGCTCCCTGCGTAATCGGCAACGATAATGGATCAGCGACTCTGTCTTGTCATACGAGCTCGGAGATAGCGGCGCGCTGCAGCAACAGGTGCGAAGTGGAGAGGGGCAGCAGAATGGATGGAAAATGGTGAACGACCAAATGGAGAGCGTGCTCACCTCCGATCTTCGCAGGACATTGCAACGGCTACCGGCGCGACGCGAAATTTGCCTGAGGCTGCAAATCATCCAAGGCTGTTGCTTCCGTCATATCCCGTGATGGGCTTCGTATAACGTCTGGGCAATTGGTGTATGAGTTCTAGAGAGAGTGCCGTCTCTGATGAGGATTTCGAGAATAAGAGGGTAGTAGCTGTCCAGGCGAGCCATACATGTCCAACGCGTACAACCGATCGTGTCAGTTCGTAGCCTAGTAGGCTCGTCCCCAGCCAGTTCAGCGTAACATGAGATTCAAGCTCAGTCGAATACACCGGGCAAGCAGTGTTAGCACGCGAGTCCGAATCCAAACTCCGCTTATCTTGTCCCGCCTGTCCACATTTGTATTGCTTTTTAAACCGACTGGCCTCCGGCGAGTCTAGTGGGCCACGGCCTTTTTGATTCGTCGACAGTGTATATTTACTTGGCGGTCTATGGACTCCCTCGCTCGCTCACGCCAGCTGTTGATCAGGTATCGCGTGCGAATATGTATTCACACAGTATATAGTAAACATAATGATAATGATGTCAACGGGATAGGAGGCCCGGCGCGCGCGGCCCCGCGTGCTCAGTCCGTGTGGTGCTCTCGGACGTCGCGCGCGAGTGCGGTGCGCGGGCTCCTCCAGCGTCCGTCTCGACGCTCTTCTGCGGAAAACGAGTGCGAGTGTCAGCGAGATTCCCATGCTCGAAGGAGTGACGCGACGCATCGCGCGAGCACTCGCGGGAGTCCCAGCAGAAGAAGGAGAGGAGTGACTCACGCTCGAAGTGGGCCCTGGTCCATCACATGCGCGTTCATGGAGTTCCGTGTAAAGTGCAGAGTTCGCCTCCAAGTATGGCGCGAGTATTTGCGTGTGCTTGCGGAGGTATAGCCTATTGAAAGACTCATCAGTGCGCCATCTACCCTTCACCATGGCTTCCTTGAAAGGCATCCCATTGAGGATGTACCAAAGAAGAGAGCCGATGCGGGTAGACGGTCCGCTATCCCTTTGGCACTCGTCCCTCGTGAAGATCTAGCGCCCCTCACCTTGTTGCAGCCTTGGCCGCTTGAGGGGTGATGCGACGCACGCCAAACCGATGTCCACCTGTACGAACCCTCTTCAAGCTTCTCGCAGTCAGTTTCACAAATTGCACGCGTAATATCAACACAACACAATCTACGCTTCGTGCGGGGCCAGGCTTACAACTTCATGACCTTTAAACAATTCAAATCTAAGCGAGCCTTTGTTCATGATAGGTCATGGGTCTATTGTAGGTTGGAGGGGGCTGACGGTGGTGATGCGGAGACTCGATAATCGCTTTTGTACCCTATACACGGGAGACTAGCTGACAACGAGGAGGAGAGGGCGCGAGCGGGCGGACATGGTGGTAGTATGAGGGCAAAAGCGCGAGGAGCGCGGGACATGGCGAGCGTACAGTACAACTACGTATCACGTGCTACGCGCGAGCTCGGATCGGAAGGCACCAGATACCAACATCTATCACTGCCAAATCTCCGGCAGCTAGCGAGTAGAACGGGATCCTTGGTGACTGAGGACTTATGCTGTCCGCGGAGAATACAGCCCTGATCATGAAGGGCCGCATAGCGTTAGCCAACACTTTGCAGTTCGGAAAAGGCACGTACCATTTGAAGGCCGTCTCCCGCCAGCAGACCTGTTCGCTAATCAAGCGCCGGGAGGACGACGCGATCAATGGGCTGACGCCCAAAAGCATCGCCACCGTTCGTCAACGCTGAACTCCCTTCGCGCGAAGGTCTTCGACATGCGACGCCCCAGGACACGGTGTACGCTTCAGAAGAGGTGTGTTATGCGTTTTTGATACATGAATAACTCTAGTGTACGTTCAAATGACATGGATTGCCAGGAGTGTGCCTTCGGGCGGCTGCAACGGCGGCGGCGCCGCGTGGCACAGGATGCATCGGGCCTGCCTTTTCAGGCAGGGGCACGAGCCGACTCGTAGGGGATGCATCGACGCCACCACTAGACTCTAGATCTTGGGACACCAGAGCTAACCGGTGCGTGCAGCCCTCCGCAAACACCTCAAAGTGCTCACGGGGTATACGCCGATGTACGTCCTCCGCGGTCCTGTTCTGGGGTTCGAAAAATGTAATACACGACCCAGCGCGACAGCTTTTTCAGCTCTGCGTATACCCAGCTCAACATCGCTCACAGTGCCGAAGGCATGCGCCGTGCCAGCAAAGCCACGGGTAAAAAAACTAGTTCCACTCGGGGTTAAGATTCTGACACACGGGTACGACCAACTTTTTCGGGGCCAGTGAACGGCTTATGTACCGCGGACACATTAATTCAGTTTCTGGACCCGTTTGTGGGGGCCAGATTATTGTGATTCTGGGCGCCGCTCAAAATCGCACTTCTATGGGCTCGAGAAATACCATTTCAAGTAGCTGGTTCGCGTTTCTAGCCCATTTCTAGGGCCGACTTTACAACGGTCTCTCTGCTTCTCGAGTCTACAGAAGTGCATTTTTGAGCGCTGTCCAGAACATGATGCAATAATCTGGCCTCCAGGAATAGATACAGAAACTGGATTGATATGTCCGTGATATGCGAACCCTTCTGGGGCTCTTTACGAGCGCGGCAAATATTGGTCGGGCCCGTGTGTGAGTCATGGCGGCGCGCGACGGCATTTCGCACGTGAACGGTGAAGCTGACGCATGCTACGCGAGTCGGGACAAACGGGATAAAACATCGGATCAACGGGTTGCTTTAAATCCGCACGTGATGGCCAGAAATGATCGTGCTTAAGGACCCGATTCCCAATTGGAATCGTAACACCGATGATGCTCCTTCAAGCTTCAGCCTGAGCCCAGGCTTTTCAGCCGTCCCACACGAGTCGGTGCACCGGCGTCTGTCTTATAGTAAACAGCCTTCGTGGCTTGAGCTCTTGCGTCCCTGCGTGAAGGATCGCCGATCGGTTGGTGCGCACCCTCCTCTACGCTAGAACCAGAAGAAGAGCCCATACTCACACCCTGGCTTCCGCTCAAGCTGCTCTGCAGGATCGTCGACGAGCATCAGTTCACCCTACCGAGCGCGCGCCCTCGCACCACGCGCGCAACCTCCTTTGTGTAACAACCGACAAAGAAACTTGAATTGAAAGACTTAACACTACCTTTCGAGCTCCACAATCACCGGTGTATATCAGGACGGACTCCTCTCGCTCGTCATTGCTCTCCTTCCAAACAGAACATCCCTCTCAGCTGGCTCTGCCCTCACACATTCTACTTACCATGGCTGGAATCCGACAGACGTACGCGTATACTGTTTTCGATGCAGTGACATGCGGTGGACTTACTAGCGTCTTGAATAGGGGTGTTCTATTTAGCGGGACAGCTTACATGACCACGGAGGGTTCGAATGACGAGCCCACCCTCGTGCGTATCCAAATCGAAGCATCTGAGCTCAACGGATGCTCCCAAGGAATGTAAAATGTTGTGTTCTGCCATAACTCCAGCTAAATTGGCGATATAGACACATTGTCGATTACGCCACTTGACGTCGATGACCGTCTCATTGGGCCTTCAACCGAACTTGCCATCACAGTCGCTCTGAAGCTACGCTTCAGAGTGGCGTCGCCGGTACGACTGTTTCTACCCTTATCAAAGCATGGCCAATGACTCAATGTGGTGCAGCACAATCCGAGCGTCCGAGTTGTCATATGGGATGACGGGCATGTTCGTCGACACCTGGAATTTCCAAACCATGCGTGGTACTGGTCATTCATGTGTGGCTTTGCCCATGGAAAGGTCATTTCCTGGAACAATCACTACGCTGTATGGCGTCCCCAACGCCATCATGGGCCGCTCTTGAGAGATGGGCAAGACCAGGGTGGAGACGGCGATGAATCACTCAATATGCCCGGGGGGCTTATTGATGTGTGGTCGAAAATTTAGTGGTATCGTGAACGTCGCTATACCGTTCAGATTGTACAAAAAATCAAATCACACCCCGCGGGCTTATATCCCGCGTTTACTGCACTTACCCCGCGTTTGCAGCTCTTTCCGGCGGTTACAGGTAAGCCGAGGCGCGACTTGTATCCCGCGGTTGCGGCTTGAGACCCTCATTTGAGGTTTACAGACTAGCCGCCCGATGACGCAGGGGCGGTCCCATGGGCGCCAACCGCCCTTGCGGGCTCAGGACGGCTTCGTCTATCGGGAAACAGACGTCTCAGGCATAGATACTGGGCACAGTCGCGACTGAGGATACATATATGAGCATATACGATGTTTTCCACCAAAAAACAACGGGAAACTCTATCTGTGAGCCTTTCCATGCCCCTGCAGTACTTTGCCTGGAAGTCATAGTGCCAATACAAAAAGCCGAACAATGCCAGTTGGGATGGTGAGCTACGCTCCCTCCAAGCCGTGTCATAGAGCTTTGAGGAGGCCATAGATCCAACCAGGGCTTGGGCAGCACTAGCTCAGCACTCACAGGATCCATTGAGGCTCAGAAGAAAAATATGGAAGCTTAGATCAATGTCTCAATCAATACTCTACGAGGGTTCATTTTCGAAGCCCACGGCGGGGGCCTGCTCGTCGTCGCAGGCGACGACGGCTTTCGGTGGGCACTGGGAACTTCACTAGTACTGTTGTGGGCGGAGCCCGGCCCTTGCCGGAGCAGGAGCGGGCCGAGCATGCGGGCGCTTCGTGATCCAGGTCTGGACCGCCACGGGCGTCTCGTCCGCAGCCGCGGGAAACGTCACCCGCGGGGTGTGATTTGATTTTTTGTACAATCTGAGCCAAAAAAAGCCCCAGCGCGTCGGAATGTGGCATGCGTGAGGGCTCGATCGTGACTTACCCTGCGTGGAAATCAGCGACATTCCCGATCAATCCGTTTGCATATTCGGTATTCACGCTGGCGCAGAGACTCCCGCTGAGAGGCTCCTGAGCGCAGCGAAGCGTAGGTAGGCGCAGGTGCAGGGGCTATGTACATAGAACGTCTGAGAGTGAGACTATCTCAGATGCATCCTGTGCTGGCGGTCGCACGCGCAAACCCTTCTTGCACGGGCGATTAAGTGCGCAGGGCGATCGGGGACGCGGACGTAAGTATACGGATTGCGCGGGCAGCTGAAGCGGCTAGATACTCGAGAGTCGACAGCAGGCTGGTGGCAGGCGGTTCATGGCAATAGCTACAAAATCAAATTGCGGCGGAATTGTACAAAATCTGAGATCACTACAGGATATAGGACCCCTCGTAAGATGATATTGAACCTATGGAACGATAACCGCACGCCGTGACGCGCCTCGGCGCAGACGTCTACTCGGTATTTCGCCTACTCAGCCGCTAGTGAGAGACTCAAGACTGTAATCCGCCAGCCATCTCGGGGGGTACCTACTAGGATTAGTTACATCACTGTTCTGCACGAATATCGCGGTCTCCCGGACGGGGGCCCTTCTCTCAGTGTGTTGCATGATCGCTACATGATCGCGCGATTTACATTTTCTCGTCGGCCTTCAGAACCGTGGACTTCTGATAGATCTTTCTGAGCGTCACCAGGCAGGGCATCTCATCGAGCACAGCATCGTACGTGGTCGGGGCGGAGTCACCGTCGTTGTTCGCGTCTTCGTCGCCGTGTACGTCCTCGTGACCGTGACCGTCGTCGTCGTCGGTGTCTTTGTCGCCGGGTAGAGTCACCCGAGGCGCTGCAGCAGATACTCGCGACAAGACAAGGCCACGGACGGACAGGCGGGCCTCCCACGGGACGCGAGAGCACCCTTGGGGGACGCCGCAGTGTCGCGCAGGGGGTCGGACTCGATAGAGGTAAGAGACGTGACGAAGAAGAGCGTCTTGCCGGCACTCCTGACGATAGGGCTCAGATTGGGAGACCGTGAGAGATCGTGTTGGAAGGGGGAACGGGTGGCATTTGAGTTCGACGTTGATGGGGTTGTTAATCTAAGAAGAGGCACCTCGTCATCGATGGAGTCGTCATGGTGTTGGGGTGGCTCTGGGGGGGCGCTGAAGTCGAGTCGGCTAGGAGGGAGGCTGTTTGCGGACGGCGACAGCTGGGCAGCAGGCCGGTTTGCGTCACGTCGGGCCCGGCGTTCCCTGAGCTCTTTCGCGCAACCTTCGAAGATGAGATCACTGAGCACGGGATTTACCCGGCTGCCACCGAGTTCGTCAGGCAGGAAAAGCACTGCAGCTTCTGAGAGCGCGTAAACTTGGCTTCGAATATACGGCGTCAGAAGCGGAATAGGGTCGTGCAAGTACGCGTACCAACTGTACCATGTCGACAGGTTGTCGGTGTAATACTCTTTCGCCTCTTCATCGGCCGCCGCATCCTCTTCTTCCTCATTGTCGAGACCGGCGTCCTTTTCGCACTTAAGTGAACATGCTTGAAGAAATCGCCGTACATGTTATCTTTGTCTAAATTCCAGTCGGTATTGGAGTGAAGCAAATACAAAACCTGCAAAGAGCCATAAGTACGACGCACAATCAAAGGTTAGAATACTCATGATGTTCGTGATATAAGCAAGATTCTCCGAAATGACTTCCGTGAGACCGTGCCTGCGAGACAGCGTAGCGTTGCATCTAGATGGGACGCCTCGAGGGTTACGAAGCAACGCCGGATCTGTGAAAATACAGCAGCAAGCCTGTGTGAACAATGTGAGAAAGTTGCTGAGTATTATATCGGATCACGCTTGCTTCGACGGGTATTTGGTCTTGCGGAAACCCGATATACGGTCTTTGAGGGTCGTACTCGTGGGCGTACGTCCAGAGAAACAATGACGTGGCACCAGCCAGCTTCTCTGCTAGTACCCTGGCGTCGTCGAGAGACACGGGCGAGGTCATTTGAGGGCAAGCTGCAAGAGAGGGAGCATGTAATTACCGGATGTGCCCAATACATACGCATCGATGTCTGCGTCGCATGCAGATCGATCAGCAATCGGGACAAGAAGACACGTCGTGCAGGGAGACTTCCATCCTAGGCTGACGCTTTTAGGTGCCGCACATTACATGTGCCAAGTTTTAGTACTGTCGCGTTGTAGAGCAGGGAGAGGGACCGGGGAGGGTACATGTGCGGTCCCATAAACGTATGCAGAGAATTGAGACTGCGGCGGATAGTCAAGCAGAGGTAAACGGAACAAACTCACTGCATAGTGTCCGTTAAAATATTGCATTGATGAGAGTCATACAGTTAATGGAACGCCCGTAACCAAGGTGATCTTTTTTGCGGTGCCCCAAAGGGGGCGGGCCTCACGACCGACCCCCAATGTGTAGCGTAGGTCTACGAGGAACGCGTCCCCAGTCCAAGCTGATCGTCGTTGAAGACCACGACTCGCCGCCCGCAGTTGCCAAAGACGCCTATACCTTCTTAGTTACTGCGGGTGCGTGAGTCCAATTACAACTTCAAAGTATCGAAACGCAACCAAGGAGGACCAACTACCGGACAGCAGTGGGGTTGTAGATTCGACTGGCTTGTGCGTCAGTTAGCCTCTGCATGAGAGTTTCCCTGATTCCATCATCTTGCCCGACGAAGGACTTATAGCGAGAGAAGGATATAGTCCACGGCCGTCGACCCTTGCAGATGGGCCCACACCTGCGCGCCTTTGTTCGAGACTTGGAGAGTAGGTCTATATAGCTGAAATCCACAATCTCGTACGGTAATCCATTCGCTAGCGACTTGGAAACACGTAGTTATCAGCCCGTGCATCGTCCCCCGGTACGTATGCAACTTCGTCCTGCAAAAATTGTTACTACGTCTCTTCAGTAGTATGCAGTTGGATTCAGTTCTCACGATCTGCACAGTGGGGTAAGTTAAAGTTAGGCATGGAAGAACCAGCGTGCGTACCTTGTGAACATCGTCACGCACAGCGACAGTGTCGCCTTCGAGAAACGTTTGCCAAACGCTCTTCGCAGCGCGATGGACGGGTTTCGCATCATGGCCGCTCCTATACGTCGGATATCCGTGGCGTTTAAGAAGAGATTACGATCGGCAGCACATATCCAAGTAAAACGTTCGTAGCGCCGCATCGCTGCCCAGTCTGAGAACGAGCGTCGAGGACCTCGATAGCTTCGCATCGTTGCGGATGGGCCTTGGGATCCCCAATCAAGGTACCTCGCGATCGAGACCTCTACGCTGTACTGGCATGAGCGCGACAAGAACTATCGAGGACGCGAGAAGAACGATAAAACCAAAGTAGCACTCACCAAGAACGCCATGGTCATGCACAACGATGGCCATTCCACAGCTGAGATATATCCAGAACCAGCCAGCACGACGGTAAAACTTCCCTGTAGAGGGAAGCGTCAGCAGCCCGCCACGACCCACTCAGACGGGGTCGATCGAAACGAATGTGGGGATGGGGGATCTGGTGGACAACGACGTACCTGGCCCGGAGCTGTAGGCCCACTCAAGGATCCACGCGCTGGCATGTTTCCTGCGGCGAAAAGATCCACGCGCGCGGCCACCATTGACGACCTACGATCGTCGTCATCCCTCGCTTGTCCTTGTCGTCGTGCCCGTGCCCGTCCCCGCCCTCGTTCCCCGCCCTCATCCCCGTCCCCGCGTTCGCCATCCCCGCCGTGCCCGTCTTCGCGCTAGCGCCACGTCAGCGTCGACGTCTACCCTCCCCGGCCGCCGCTTGCCAGAGACTCGTACAGCTTCTCCGAGCTGGCTGGGACAACAACTGCTCAAGACTCTATGTCTCGGCATGACTGTCGTCTAGGCCACCTCGGATCGCTGCAGAGCAATCCGGTAAACGTTGACGCTACGGCCGCCCATCCGTCACCAATGGCCGGGCTCCCTGCGTAATCGGCAACGATAATGGATCAGCGACTCTGTCTTGTCATACGAGCTCGGAGATAGCGGCGCGCTGCAGCAACAGGTGCGAAGTGGAGAGGGGTGAAAGGAAGAGAAGGGCACCCGTCGAACGTTGAGCGCTTGGGCGCTACAGTCTCAACGAATGATCGCTCAGCGTCAAGCTTTTGCGAGGTGGGGGCGTTAACGACCGGTAGATGCGACGATGGTCCCAGTTAGTATCAAGAAGTCTTCCCGTCTCTGAGATCATTTATTTCTCGAGGTCTTCACGAACATCATGCTCCTTCTGGGTGCAGGTTACGATCCCTACTCACACTACTCAAACGACAAGAACGCTATGCAAGGTCTAACGCCGGATCCATCGCATTACAACTGCTCATCCCACGACGGCGAGAAGGTCGATCGTGTCACGCGTCTTCCACCCCTTTGAGGGGCGCCTCGCTAGGGTCCATTTTGCACCGTTGGCGGATGATGGCATAGAAGCTTTCCCTGTCAACCTTCGATTCCTTCTTAAGGACGCTGTTGTCCCCAGGCGTATAGAAGTTGTCGTGTAAGCTCGCTCTAGAGAGATAAAAAGGCATTAGTTTTCGTAGTACATCACATCATGTATGAATGACCCACAGATGAAGCAATAAAGCGGTTCTTGAGAACATCCTGTGACAGCGCGGATGGAGGCATTTGTACGTGTGGTAGGGACTGTCTGGGCCAGCTTCGTACTTCTTTGCTTGCTGCTGTGCTACGCGTTTTGCTTTCCATCGGGCTCGTTTCAACGTTAATGCATTGCTCCGAGTGACCTTCAATGTATAAGCCTTGGATATGTGATCACAAATCATATGCTAACCTGATCGTCGCTGAATCCTGTCTGGTGGGGTTCCATCTCAAGTACGCCGTCCGCTGAAGCCACAGATACTTGCAATGATGATCGACATAAGAACGAGCGAAAACGGTGATGGATCTTACTTTCCGGGGGTTTGCCCATATCGAGATGCGTAGAACTCCATTGGGAGAATACGGACTTCCATGCATACCAGATAAGAGAACGCACTTGCAGCACATCGGCGCCGTGTCCGTCCGCTTGAAGTCGGTGGTCTCGTTGCTGAGCGAGTAAATCTACTGTGATGTCTATATTCTGCACTGATACGAAGTCATATGCTATCTTGATAGCATTTTGCACGTTGCGGACCTGTGCAATACGGTTAGTTACGCCTAGCTACTGTCATCGGGAGAAGACGACCGTTGAGCCCGGGTATAGTATCGTGCTTTGCTTTGACACGATTTAGGCCAGCGTGACGCGTCAAACCGCCAATGATGGCTTAGACTGAGAAATAGACACCTACTTGATGAGGACATCCCGCTGGAATGAGCACGGCGTCGCCCACACGCTGGTGAATAGTCCACGGCTTTACTTGATACTTCTCCCAGAGCTCGCCGAGTGATTCGTCGGAGAGAAACTCGGTCTGTGAGTGAATGGGATCCTGGACACCAAGGTTGGAGTTCTTTTCACGAAGGAAGATGCGTAAAGCGGGTTGGGTATGACGGGGAAAGATATGCCAGACAGCGCCAACTCGGTCGGGATCCTTTGCCCACACCATAGTGTTAATAGCATCCGTAACATCCAGATGAACGTTAGTTGTTCCATGATTGTTAGCGACGTGATCTCCGCATGCAGGGTACATCTTCGGACCTATAGGTCATGATGAACACGCCGGGAGAAAACCGATATGTGGACTTCTTACCCAGGTCAGGCTTAACAGCGTTCTCTGGAAGATGGACCACGAGGTTTAGAACTCCTTCCAAGGAAACAATATCGTGACATGGGGGTGGCAAAGCCAGCATAAACGCTCGTCGATAACGATCGAATAGATCGCCAAAGTCTTCATCCGGTGGCCAGTCCTATGAAATCTATCGTGACGCTCTTGACTCTCCATAATCAACCACAGGAAGCTCACCTTGAGTTTCCATAGTCCTCGTCCGGAGTCGCCTGACGCGAGTAGCTGGAAGAACTCGCTCGCAAGCCATGGTCGGGATGAAACCTCGCCCGTAGCACAGTTAATTGGGTACACCTCGTGAGATCCGCAACGAAGGCTGAAGGCAGCAGGGGCCCAATCACCCTGCAATACCTCCTGGAGCCCCGTTATGACTACGGCTTTCCCCATTCCCCAAGCACTACGAAAGTCGATGCCCGTGAACGAGCAGCGGCGAAAATACGTGGTGTCAGCCGTGCAGTCGTCGATCCGTTCAGGCCGAGCAACTCTGCACCAGGCCGCTCAGTTGACTGAAGGGACGCGATCCAGGGTGACGCACGGTAGCTCCAATACGATGCGCATCTCATCAATTGCTGTAGCAAGTTCGTCGGTCTTGAACTGAGTAAATGGCCTAAAATCATGTTTACACGGCGGACTGCTCTTCCCGAACTTAGCATCGCTGTTGATATTCTGGTGGCCATCTGTCAGTCCAATTATTAGAATTATACCTCGCGTAACCGACCATTGGCCAACTTTGATGACATATACTGGTGTTGCAGTCATCGCAAAACTCGACCCCACACTCGCCACAGAACCACCCCTCGATGAAGAGTTCGGAGCCGCAGGCATCTATAGCAGTCATAAATCGGCACGGGTGTTTCGATACAAGATCAACATCAGTCGTACCGCATAAAACTCTGCAAGACACGTCACGTTTACGATAGCTGATACGATCTCTCGCAGAATGCAAGTATTCACGTTGTAACCACGTATAGAGTTGGCTCGCAGTGGAGGTCTGTGAATCCGCCTAAGATGAGACGCGCAAAGAGTGAAAGGAGTATTAAAACCTGCCAGAATCATCTTCGCAGCATCCAAGTCGAGAGCCCTGTTAAAAACTGCTGGGAGGATAGGATCCGGACCGATTTCCATACCGAAGTGAACAACGGAAGCAGGAGACAACGATACATGTCTAAAATCTGACATATTCCGTCAAACTATCGCCTGACTTATAGAAGTGAAGACTTGCCTATGAAACGGCAATCGGATTCCTCACGTTCCGACGAGGTACGGCAACGACTGTTGGCTACGCAGCTCGAGCATTTGGAGAGCTTCTTGAAACAGGATTGGAGACGTCGGTTGATACAGGGAAGTCTCTGAGTTATGAATGCTGGCCGTCCTTGATCAGAAGACGACATGGCTGGGAGGATGGTATCTAGTTATACGGATGGAGGGATTGACTATATGCCGTGCGGACGATGAGGGTTAGTCTCACCTGTGGCTACGTTTCGGGGGCGTATTGTCGCCGTTCAACGTTCGAAGGTTCAAGCTGCGAGCCGGCCCGCGGGAGAGTAAATCTCAGCTCAACGCGCTGCCTTATGTAAGTAGTACTTAGAAGGGCGCTCGGCTTAGACGAGCGCTTCGGACTGCCAGTCGCGTCACGGCCGTTGTCGCGTCCAATGGGAAGCGCGCACGTCGAGCGCATTCAACTTTCAACGCGCACTGTAGATAGACGTGTCACAATCTATTCATGATCACGCGACATTCCGGGATTGACGAAGTCGCAGTAGAACATCCCCAGGGCTTGTATCATCGGAAAGTAAGGAAGCAAGGGCATAGAGGCATATACTCCATATCTGCATAGTACATCCGCACCAGTGCGCGCTTTACGGATCTGGCAAAGAACGTGTTGACGATATGGAGGCAAGTGAACTGAAGGGTACAGTCACGACACAGGAAGTGGAAGACGCGCTGGGAAAGCGCAACAACGATGGAGAGTCTAGAAGAGTATGAGCAGAACGGCATCGAAGCATCGCGATGAAAGCGAGATATATTCAGAACGTCTCCGTCTACCCGTCGACTTTCTCGAGCGAAAACGCGAGCGGCGCTCTCGCCCATCTCAGCCGCAGGCAGGAGCTGCCCAAGATTATTATCCTAGAGCACTTCTCGCGCTTTGCGCTCGTCCTCCACCACCAGAACCTCACCCACACGCGTTCGCGACCACGACTCACGGGCAACCTGGGTCTACGAAACCCCAGACCCCGTCGCTGCCTCGTACTCCCGCACGGGTGAGCTCGGGCGTGAATACGCACGCGCGACGGCGACATAGTGCCCAGCGTCCGCACAGACGCGGGTGAACGCAGCGATCGTGCGCGAGTAGCGGGGCGGGTCCTCCACTGCGAGCCGCCTGAGGAGCGCTTGGCGGTGAGCATGGAGCGCAATCCCACCGCGGACCTGCGCGTAAGGATTTGAGCGGCGCTCGTGATGTACGGGGCGCAGGGTGCCGCTACAGATCGTCCAGGATGGGTCGCGTAACTTGCGGACGGCCTCGGGGTATCGGGGAGCGCTCCGGCTGGCAAATCTGCTAAAGTAGACAGCAAAATTATGAGCAGATTGCGAAGGGGGTGAAGGAGATGATGGAGCGTACTGCATCTCTGAGAGGTAGTAACTACGCCGCGCGCGGAGGGTCGGGGCCAGTGGCGAAGGAGCCGGTTGTGGCGCACGTGGCATGCCGTGGGGTGGTTCGCGGTAGAGGAGAGCAGACGCTCCTACCGCTAGACATGAGTCTCATCGCAACGGTTATCCGAAATGGGAAACCCACTATGCGGTGATGCAAGTTCTGAATGAACTTCCGAGATCTCGCTGTCAACGTCCATAGGAGCGACTTCAGGTTCGGCGGGCGCCACTGAAGGAACAAGTGAGCGATATGACGAGAGACAGTAAAGGTACAGAGGGAACCCACCTAGATTCAGGATATCAAACGCAATGTTTTCGGCGTCGGATGCTGCTTCGACGAGATTCTCTTCGTCGGGGATTTCACCTGGTGTGAGAGGCGTATTAGCAACGAACAAAGGCAAAGAGCATGACATACTAACCGAACGACTCTCCTTCATCCAGGTCTAAACATTGCATGCAAGGCGTCAGATCGCATTGTAGTATCTCTCCAACTATATGCAACTCTTCCGCTACAAAAGCCTTCGGATCAGCAACCGAATGACGAAAGGCTGAAGAAAGCTCACCAAACGACTGGTCTATGCTAGAGGAGTTGGGAGGTATGGTGTTCTCGTCAATGGTTGGCGTCGCCATTAGAGTGCGGGAGGTAGTTCGAGGTTTGGGGGTTGACATGTGAGTGGCGGCGTTGGTTCTTGGGAGCTAGGGTCGAAGGCTGGAATCCGGGTGCAGTAGATGAGCGAAGGCTAACGTAACAAGGGAGAGCGCTAGAAATCCAACCGCGCGTGATGTACACAGGTCATTCCACTAGATTGGCCAAGCCGTCAAGGAGAGAGTGAGCGAATGCTTGACCATACCGCTCCCGCCGAAACAATGTCTGCATTGCGGCTTGAATCACGTGACTTGAATATGCGAACGCCACAACCACCTCCCTCGTGAGCAATGATTCGTAGCGCAAGAGAGCTAAGTGGGCGAGGAGATGAGAGCGGTATGTACGACACGCACTTTAGGCTACTGCTAGGGACTATGTGGCAGCAGAAAAAACATTAGCGCGTTCTTGAAGACGTTCAGCACTCGACCCGAGCGAATCCGTTAATGCCTGTCGGGCCTCTGCTCCCGCCGACGCTCTCGTAGACGAGCAGTGTTTTCGTGGGCCGTGATCCTGAAGTTGGTCAAGGAGGCGACGTTCGGTCCTGGGGATGCGAGGAGATAAGGCATCTCACCCCTGCTTGCCAGAGAGGATCCGGAGGTACTGAGCAGTTACGGCTGCCGCAAATGAGACATGCAGGAACGGAGAGAGGCATATCTAGGAAAAGGATGAGTGCACTCGGACGTTGAGCTGTCGCCGGCCTGAGCACACGAGAAAGCAAACGAAGAGAAAGGAGGATCCGCAAGTGTGCGGCACGTTTCGACACTGGAGGCTCTTGTAAGTCGGGGCCGCGCTGACTGCGCCAGCGCTTCGCAGCCACCGTGCTCGACAGTGCTCGACTGATGGAATGCCGCTCGGCAGCTCGAGTCTTCCGATTCAGAGTAGTTCCTCCGTTATGTCTGTCATCGGTCACTTTCTACGTCTTCATCATGTCGGAGAGACATCGCCAGAAGCTTACTCCTCGCTGCAACCATTTCCTCCATCAACTAGTTGACCAGCCGTTCCCTACGGCCCCCGCCGTTGCCGGGCTCAAGCTTGAGGACAACCTGCTGAGCCAACAAGTTCCAATATGTTCCCGTCAAGCCCAACATCTCTAGTCGCTCCGACACATGCACTCGAGGCCCTAGATGATCGCGGAGACGAACGTGCTCCGCCACGGAAGGCGAGTGATCCGGGCGGAAGCGGAACCTCTCCGAGCCCGCTATTAATGGCGGAGATGGACGTGGCGACGACGGTGGGCACGGCGAGGAGGAAGGATATGAGGGCCGTAAGGCCGCCCGTTCCGAGTGAAGTGGTCATCGGGTACGTTCTCGTCTACTGGAACTTCCTCTCCCCTCTCTCTATACCCATCTCCCGTGCACTCTCGGATCTGTCCCAGTCGGGTCGCTGAACTTCTCTTCCGTAGGGTAGTCCCGGTTTTGGACGTGCTTTTGGGACGAATACCCTCCAGCGAGTCACGCGAGTCACGACTGTCCAAGACGACGACGTCCTCTGCCTCACTCCCTTCAAGATGGAGTTAGGGTCACGCGAGTCGCGTCGTCGGTGTCGGCGTCGGTGTCGCGGGACATGGCTCCGTGCATTCCCCGCCCAGACGTCCGTCCTACGCCGCGAGCGCGTGTTTACCCCACTCGACGAGAAGGACATGGCTGTCTTTATAGTGGAAACAAGATCTTCAGCATAGATGACGAACGGTATGTTCACTCTTGTCGAGTAGTCGTGTAGACATTAATATTGTCTCATCCCATATCGCAAACGCTCAGAGCTCTAAGACACCGCTGGTCGACTTCCCCATGCGCTAAGTGGTTCTAGAAGACAAGCCCTTCATCATCCGCGACGAACGGTATGTGCGCTCTTACCGAGTGGTCGGGTAGATGTCGTATCGTCTCATATCGCAGACGCTCTCTAGGACTGGTCTCGAAAGGCCCTAGATGCAGCCATCTACGTCGACTACTGCGGCTCCACCAACGGCACGGCGTTGAATGCCATATCGTCTGCTAGGTAGACTCGCAGTACCCACGATCGTTCAAGGCCTCGTCGGCGGGGTTCAAGGGCCCTGGTTCTTCATCGGCGCGACCAAGCCTCGACCGATGTTCTGCCCAAGAGTTACATCCGCATGCCTCGGCGGGAGGCTGTGCACACGACGCCTACGGTCATACGCTGCCCCTCCGATCCGCTCGATCCGCCCTCACCTGCGATGGCCGCGAACCGGTTCTTCTGATTGACGACCCCGAACGCGCGCACGACGGCGTGCCGACAGAGACGTTCGTCGTGCTCGTCGCGCTCATGCGGAAGACGGTCGCCATCGAGGAGAGGAATGACCGGTCACGTAGGGGGCTGGTACGAAAGCAATGCTGTTGCCTTGGCGCCTGGGCTATCGCGAGCGTGTCAACGGCGTTACGATGAAGCTGGTCATGAAGCACGCGCTAGAGGTGACGCGCACTTTCGGGTTGGCGAAACACGACCACGAGGATGAAGCCGAGAATGGAGAGAACAACGGATCGCTCGACGACGTGCTCAACAGCCTCGAAAACGAACTAAACGACTGGAGATCGAGGTACTCCAGGCGAGAGACACAGTCATCACGGGGGTATACGTGATGAGACGACAAGGTCACCATTGACAAAGCGCGGGAGCACGATGGACTTGATCCAGGCGTGGTTTGTCTCTCAGAGCCCGTGGCAGCGCTCTTTACAGCAAGCTTTGGATCCTTGTTACAAATGTCATCGAGAGCATCGCGAGGACTTTCAATACCTCTATCCCCCGATCTATGTCAAACCACTCATCGTATCCGGTACGTTATTTTCCCTCCATGATTAAGGGCGGACAGCCCATCTAACGAGACGGTTGGTTGTGTTGACTAGATCCTTCCTAAGTAGAATATCTCGTCGTGACCGCGCTGGAAGTACTACTTTCGTGAAAAATATATGGCCACATGTGATCTATGGTCCGTCGGAGGAGGGATGGACGATCGGTTATGTGGAACATAGGGGTTGCGCTAACCGTGCGACTGGGCGATTGCCACCCACTGCGACAGACCCAATATTCGCCAGCCAGGCTGGTTTTGGCCGCTCATGACATGTACGCCGGCTGTGACGACGGGATCCTTCTTTGTGCGAGACTACCCGATCAAGTTGTGCGGACCAAGCAGAGGTGTTTGATCCAACATGGTTCCAACTTGTCGAGATGATTGATTCAGAGGATGGGCATATAGCTGCGAGCTTGAGTTCTAGATCTGCTTCGTATATGAGGGGAAGCAAGATGATAGCGGCGCGTTTGAGAGAGATAAGATAACCAGGAAAACCGGGTAGACATTCTTTGGTCGATCCAATCGGGTGGGTGCCGCGCCCCGACTCATGCGCTGATGCAAGCACTCGAGTCCGACCCACCCATTTACAACTTGAACTGGTCCTCCCGCGCCAGCGCTCACCGGACAGCTCTCTCTTCTTCGTACTTCCGCTCGAATAGTCCAAGGTCTTCCCAAAAATCCCTGATCTAATCGTACGCGTCCTTTATCCTCAACCTTATTTTTATGTCATGACGGGGCATCCATCCGTCATCCACACTCCGGCCGTTTCTTGTAGACCTAGTGCGAGCTCAGCTTTAGGTTATAGTAGTCCGCCACCAGAATGGCCGAACATGAGCCCCGAGGCGCATGAAACGGCCTAGCACATTCTAGAATACGTTCTGCGCTGTTCCTCACGACTTGCTAGCAAACAGGCGAACGCTTCGAACACAGCGGATTGGGGGGATCATATCCAAGTTCTCCGAGTCTATACGTGTGTCAATATATAATCCGGTGACATGCACTGTGCGGTATAAGTTCGCAATCGCCACACACGCGGACTCAAAGATCTTCGTACACGAGCGTACACGCACGCACGCACACACGCACGTACACACGCACACGCGCGCACACACATATATATTTGCGTTGCTGGATGACCGCTGCCCATACCCGGTGCTAACAGCGCCACACCGCACAACCACTCACGCGCCTGCAGGTCCTTCCCGTTTGCGGATATCTCGTGTCTACCGTCATGGCCGCAACAGTCTCAGAAGTGTGGGGGTTCACTCATCTACATCGCGGTCGTGTGTGGACTGTACTGAACTTATTGACAGGACCACTCTTTTCAGTGGCACAGCTTACATGACCACCGACAATCCGGATTCAGATCCAATCCTCGTAGGAATTCAAATTGAAGTAACAAAGATCGACAGCTGGTCCCAAGGCGAGTGGAACGCCACCACGGTTTTATTGCAGTCCCGGCTGATGCCTTGGTAGCTGTCCTTCTGATTACACCACTGGATCTCAATCAGCGTCCTGTCGGACTCCCCGTCGATATCGCTGTTACTGTGGACTCCGATTTAAGCTTCGAAGGCGACGAAGAAGTAACATTTTGATATCTCACCGCTCCAGCCTCGTCACTTATGGAGCGTGGTACAGGAAGAACGGAGCCTCGTCCTTTGGAACGATGGCCATCCTTGTAGAAGGTTCGAGTTTCTTGATGGTGCATGGTGCTGGGCCTTTGTGTCTAGCTTCACCCACGGACAAGTTCTTTGTTGGAACGACTATTACGAAGAATTCTCCGACGAAGCGTCGGCCTCAAGTGAAGTAGAGGATCTAGGTGGAGACCACGAGGAGCCACTGACCATGCCCGGAGGGTTGACTGCTTTCTAACCCTGAGGGTTATAGTTCCAGGAGTAACTTTGAGCTGAGACATAGCTTGCGTAGCCCAGAGGCTTCGCTATACCAATATGCCTACGTCATCCCGTACAGTATCTATACATCACTGTCTGCTGTGAGCATATCAGCATACGAAGGCACGTAGAGATCTTTTTTTATTCGAATAGATGTATCCTATCCCGTCTTTCGTGTACAGGAACCCGTGGCAAAGCTAAAGCCGGCCGGCAGGGGCACTAGGCCCGTACGTTTATATATGAATGTAGTAGGGACGCGGTAAGATGAAACATCGCTTGGTTGGAAGGGCAGCCCAGGACGTAGACATCAGTAAGCGTTTCCACGAAACCTGTTCGATGCCAGAGGAAATGACAATTCGCCGCGATGGCGCTGGAGAGTATGTCGGGTGATGTGAGAAGGGAGGTAGTCTCAGCAATGTGTTGTTCCGTGGCGATAAGGCGTCCGAAACAGAAGCCAAGTATCCTCAAGTCACAGACGAGTATATTGCCGTCGAGGCAGGCGTTACAAATATACACACAAAGGAGGCGATCAACGCATACAGGACGAACATCATGAACGGCGAGAAAGAACGGCGTCGGGCACAGATACAACAGTGACACAAATGAAGGGTGTGAGAAGAGAATCATCGACGTCAACGTCTTGGATCTTAGAAGTCGTAAAGCCGGGATCAAATACAGGATGTGGAATTAGACGAGCACGAAACCAAGGAAAGGGGTTTGAGCAACTGAAGAGGGGGAGTGAAAGGAGGAAAGGGCGAGACGATGTAAGAATGCTCAGAGCCGAACCAGCAAGTGATGAACAATGTCAGCTCTGCTATCAAAGAAACATCGTGAAAAATTGGCCATCAAGCGTTCGGACAAGCGTCACGTTACCTTGGCCAGCAAGCCACAACCTCCCTAACGCCTACGCCGCCCATCACAGCTCCATCCACGTCGCAACTTTCTGTAACAGCCTGATGCCTTCTTCAAAACGTTCGAGATGAGAACGGACGATGGTTGTGACCACGTGCGCGTTGGCGATGACGGGTGGCCGTACGGTTAAGCCAAGTCCGTCTACGTGCGCGTCCGTGCCGATGGCGAGACTAAGAAGATCCCCTGTTCCGTCCAGTTGAACGGAGGCTGCCTTAACCCAGAGGAGTCGCCGGGAAAGCTCGAGCCTGGAGCAAAGGGAGGCCGAAGACGAGTCGACACACAGGCTGTCCGCCGCCTGCACTAAGACTGTGTGAAGAGCCGAAGCAGCGCGAATAGCTTCCTCCACTTCTTCATGCGCGCGTGTGAGTGACTTCAGGGCTCCCACTTGCATGACGCCAAAGACGACATCGAGAGGCTCTTCGGCTACATGGAAGCCGACACGGCGGAACCACTCAGTCGCCTGCCATCCGGACAGTAAGGTTTGATGCATGTATATCATGCTGCAGGGTCTGAGGTGAGTATTCGTCATAGCATACGACACCTAAGCACCTACTGAGTATATCCAAGCTTGATGTGGGATACAGTGCGAATGAAGGCGGCGCATGCACGTAGCCCCGCACCCCTGAGATCGCGCAAGTCTGGGGCGACTTGCTGCAATTCGCCGTCGAGCGTGCACACCGCCCATATGGATTCCGATAAGAGGGAGTACGCCGGAGTGGAAGCAAACATGCCCGACGTCTCAAGCATGGCCTCAGTCGAAAAGGGGATACTGATCGAAGATGGTGATGTCGGACAAAGGAAGGGGAACAACGGCTGGAGGAGCACGCAACGGATCGTGGCGATCGCTACGTTGCCTGTGGAAGAGATTGCATCCTGTACAAGAGAAGGGGGCACGTTGAATGGGCGTTCGTGTCGAACGAGCCACGCGAATTGGAAGAAAGGGGCGATGATGGGGAACAAAGGGACCAAAGCCGCGGCGACGACCACGACGAGGACGAAGGATTTGACAAACATGGTTGAGGGGACCGAAGAGCCTTCTGAGACAGTGTTAAGGCGAAACTGATGGAACACTGGTAGCGAGATACGCACTAGAGCTGCTAGGACGATGCGAAGGATGTAGAAGAGGGATGAATGAAACAGTACCAGCGCTCAACGCAGTCGCGTTTATAAGGCATGGACTTTGCAGCACGCATGGCAATTGCGTGGCAGCGCGAACTCGATATAGTAGGGCAGACAAGATAGGCAAACACGGTAACACGCCCTAGAAATCAAATTGATCAGTATCATAAACGGCAAAAGCCAACGCTGGAAAAAGGTCCAAAGAGCGTCGTAGGAAGAAACGTACCTGGCTGTGAGCCCGTCGAAACGGTTAGACGATAGGACATCCTGTGACGGCCCTAAGTGTCTTCTCGTTCATTTTCGGCCAGGTATCCGCCACGTTTCTTATCGCCACGTCCGCGACAGCAACTGGGCAGGACAGCGTCCAGGTGTCACTGCCGCATGAGCTGGCTCGGATTGCGCAAGGCGGCCAGCCCACTCGCGCATTGATACCGTGCAACTGGCCCCTAGGGCCAATTCGACCGGTGCCCGATGCTCGGCGAACACAGACAATAGCCCTTACTGGGATCTGACCGGCATGCCTCGTCATCGATTTACGCTTAGCATCATGGAAATTGCTCCCAAGTATCTGTCGGCTGTAAGTGCCGCTAGCCCCGTATGCAGTAAAAGGGCACTCTCTATATCATCTCCCACTGCAATAACACATCTTGAGGCCGATCGTCGCCGCCAAGGGGGAAGCCAAAAGGGGCGGCGGATTAGGTGCAAAGCACTGGAATACGTGTGAGATGAAAACTTGATCGAAATTTCGCTGAACACCATACTCACTAGTACTGATAAGGCCCGCTTGTAAGGCCTCACCGCGCCGAGTAGCGTGTGCTCCGCGGTCGGACGGAACACCCAAACCTAACGAAATGTGTGCCCAGTCAGTACGCCAGGCCAAAGGAGCATGCGCATCGTATATAGCGCACAGAATCAGCGGACGTACCGCGCGCAGAACCTCCAGGAGAACGCCCCGAAGGAGCAACCGTCAGTCAATCCTAAGGGATGACTAGCGGCGTTCGGTGCCACCGCCGACGCCGTGACGCGCATGAGACACCGCGCACGCGACACTCCGTCCACGTTGGTACATTTCGTACTCGAAACGGCACGTCGGATAGTGGACGGTGAAAAGTGGATGAGACGGGTGCTTGCCGGTCGAAAACCCGGTCGCGAGTGCCCGTCGAGGCGAGCGAAGGGCGCCCTTCGGCGCTGACTGCCAGCTGCACGCCTTGGAACGCGTTCTTCACAGCGCTATGGACGGGTTTCGCATCACGGCTGCTCCTATACGTCGGATATCCGTGGCGTTTAAGAGATTACGATCGGCAGCACATATCCAAGTAAAACGTTCGTAGCGCCGCATCGCTGCCCAGTCTGAGAACGAGCGTCGAGGACCTCGATAGCTTCGCATCGTTGCGGATGGGCCTTGGGATACCCAATCAAGGTACCTCGCGATCGAGACCTCTACGCTGTACTGGCATGAGCGCGACAAGAACTATCGAGGACGCGAGAAGAACGATAAAACCAAAGTAGCACTCACCAAGAACGCCATGGTCATGCACAACGATGGCCATTCCACAGCTGAGATATATCCAGAACCAGCCAGCACGACGGTAAAACTTCCCTGTAGAGGGAAGCGTCAGCAGCCCGCCACGACCCACTCAGACGGGGTCGATCGAAACGAATGTGGGGATGGGGG
>NDFF03000205.1:0-18417 GCA_002150815.3 Grammothele lineata | reverse complement strand
TCCATCGCAGAACCCTCATATGAACAGAGCCACCGGACGAAGTCACGTAGGCTTTAAGGGTCCGGTCTTAGGACCGGTAGAGGACTGGTAAGGTGACATGCTAGCCACCGCTTCTGGCGGATACCCCGGTCGGATCAATATGAGTGTACATGCAACCGGTGCCGGCCGGACCACTGTTAGTACACATACGGCCTGGCCCGGCCGCATCATTAGCCCTGTCGATAATGCTAGCCCCGGTCAATGCACTTACTATAGTACTCAACCGAACACCCGAGGATCTGAACAGACTCAAGGAAGAGATTATTAGACAGCATCATTGATTGTTACATCGACTAGTATTAGGTATTGATGGCCGGCCGGACAGGTACTCAGAGTATTTGAAAAAGCCGGCCGGGGACCGGGCCACAGTAACCATGGAGGTATGTCATACCCGGGTACACAGTCAATATAGAGTATTATAACGCCACTATGTGGGCTAGCGGCGCAACATCATCAACCATAGTCCCATGGAGAACGCGCTCAACTTAAATTCGACCTTGTCCTACGATGTACCTGTCACGTTTTGCGAAGATGTCATTGACGAAATTGCCATGCGATCCCGAAACCACGACATTCCTCCGCAGGTTCGTGAACAATTTCGTCAAACACTCCATGCTTGCTCTGTCGTATGCAAAGCCTGGGTTCCTCGTAGTCGCTTCCATATTTTTCAGCATCTCGCCGTGTCCAGCACAAAGTATTTCTCATTCCTCGGCACGCTCTTTGATTCCAACTCGCCTCTCAGTAGCAACGTGGAAGAAATTCGTATCACACGACCATATCGCAACGCGGGTCTTCTTGCGCCCTCTTTTCCAGTGGTAGTATGCACCAATCTCTTGCACAAATTTCCCAATATACGAATTTGCGCTTTCACCGACCTACCTCTACTACAACTTCACCCCGCGATGCTGGGGTCCCTCCGGCTTTGTTCGTCCATTAGTGTTCTTATCCTCCACAAAATTCCATTCCGATCTTTCGCCGATTTCGGGCGACTGCTACTTGCGTTTACTACCATTCGGACCCTCGAAATTGGGACTGGTGTCACAGTTGCTCATCCTCACACTTCTCAATGGTCCGACGTTCACAAGAAACGCCTCTCAGACCACCTAAAGATCACCGAGTTGAATGTATATTGATCTGCTTGCTTCTCACTCAGATTTCCATGCTGATGATTATTAAAGCTCCAATCGTCATATCTTTCGGTGTATATGTTGAGCATTCCTGTAAACAGCGTTGATAAAGCATGCCTGGGACCTGGTGGGTCAAAGTTGACTTCCTATGTCATACACGCTGATGACGACGTGCAAGTCCAGGTATACCGTACCAGGAAGTTTTCGACAAATACGACTTCTATGCCAACCTCACGGAAATTAGCATCTACCTTCCTGGAGTAGACGTATTTCAACGATCGTCATTCCTCAAGGCGCTCGCTACAGTTTTTGAAGAGAGTCCGGCATGGCCAAAACTGAAACTCATCCAACTCATCTTGGACGCCGTATGGGCCAAGCGGGTGGCCCTTCCTGGGAGCGCATCAGTATGGTCGCGTTCATGGGCACAAATCGAAGACATTTCGCGCTTAGAGAACACCTTACTCTCCCGAGGTATCCTACTTTCCATCACGGCCGTATCAAAGTCGAACTATATCGAGCCGGGCCCGGAATTTATGCGTCAAGTGTTCCCTAGACTTGACCAAGCGCGTCAACTCGTCCTTCTGCACGACGATGTGGGTGAGTGCGCAGAAGCTACTATGCCATTCCCATACTTGAGTCTAACAATTGTCATGTCTCATGCTTACATGATAGGCAGGAGGAAATATTTGGGATAGACTATAGGTGGAGAATTGGCTAGGCGATTGTCGCAGATGGATATCGCTAGTCTGTAATGGTGTGTGGTTTCGCGGAAGGGAGCTTTATACACAAAAAGTAGAGGAGAAGAATACTGGCATACTGAGGCCTCTGGGAGGGGTAATTCCAATCAAGAGACATCATCTCGCGCACATGAGACGGCGGGATACGACCTCGTCTTCTGAATGACTCGACATCGGCGAAACATGCTGCGCGCATCGTATCCTACAGGCGAGACTTGAGCCACTCACCTTCGGGCACATATGATTGGACCCTCGTCTCCTCTGGCAGCGGTGCGGATACCCCCACACTGTTGAGCCTCCAAGTCGTATTCCACCTCGCTGTCAGAGGACTATTCAGGACCCCTTCTTTACTCTCTTAGAAGATGTAGCATCGATACCTCGGGCCAAGAGGTCAGACTGCGTACAGACCACATGGTATGCGATACAGCCATGCAGTAAACTAGCCAGCGACTCGGAACCGTTGCTAACTCGGAGTTGGCGTAATTTCAAGAGGTACGTCGATCAGGATCGCATTTGCCGGCAAAGTACGTGTAGAGCAACAGATATTGGCAGACATAGATAGAAGCTAGTACGAGGTCGATTAGCGCAGCAGTTACCCGCCAACATTCAACATCCAACGCTCAGCCGGCCGCTACGCTGGTGATTTGAATCGTCGCGTCGCACAGCACGACAGGGTCCAAACTTGAATGGGGCTTAGCCCGGCCATCCCGGTCCGGGTTTGCCGAAAGGCACATCCGAGCCAGCGAGAGTCGGGACGTGGAAGTTTCCTTCGCTCTGACCAGCTCAGTGCGCTCACTGACCTGTGCTACATTTACCATCATTCGCCTTCGACTAACGGAAGACTCGTCGCGATGTCATCTCCAAGGCCCTCAACGCCCGGACCCCGGACGCTAGGAGATTCAAGCCACATACGGCAGCCAAACCTGTGCGCCTGTCCTCGAGGCGCCGTTCGCGTCTGCTTCTTTCCGGCCTCGGACCCTCCGGCGCTGTTACACCGAGTCCGCCCCTCCTTGTCCCGCACTGCGCGGCATTCCCCAGCCCGGTACCGCATCCGCTTCTCAAGTACGTTCGTGTGAGGTCGTTCCCCGACTCCACGTACAACCCCCGCGCCCATGCCGATTCGAGTAGGTGGCGGTTCGGGTTCCCTCGGACCTGCCGTCATGATTGTTGGTACGCCGACGCTGACGGAGCAGCTTTTATATGGGCGACGCCGACGGATGGCATCGGTTTCGCTCCTCCTCGTCAACCGCCGTTCTTCAGTACGATGGCTGGCCCTGCGAGTACGGGCACGTCTTCGTCCCCGGACGCCAGTGCTCTTGGGGCACCGCTACCTTCGCTTAACGATACTGTTGGCGCATTGCTTCTGGCAACATTCTTTGGTTTAATGTGCGTTTACCTCCCCTCTCTCTCGTTTGATTTCTGAAGCATCGTGCTGCGTAGGCTCTATGGTCTTTCACTCCACCAAATGTATTGCTACTTTCGCATGTCTCGCACAGACAGTTCTCTCCTTCAATCTCTGGTACGCAAACTTCCTAGCGCTTCCTGATTACTGAATAAGAAATGCTGATGACGCCAACAGGTCTCTTTGTTGGCGTGAGCGCAGCCGCCGTACATCATCTCCGCGCGATTCTGAGACCCATACTCCATCAGTGTGGCGGATACCTTCCACACTGTGATCTGCATACATTTCTGGTGCGCACGATGCATGTGGCGTCTTTGCGGCACTCTGATTTGACCGGGCCGGCTAGCTACTACTACCTTGTGTCGAATTACTTCAACCCTAGCTCTCTGCTGTATGGATCATGGCAAGCAGTATCTTTTTGGCAACCCCACCAGGACGCTTACACTTCGTTTTTAGGTCTATCCGAGTACGTTTCAAGAGTCCGTTTCACGCGTTACTCCGCCCAGCTAACAGCCGGTTCTCACCAGTGTACTATCCCTGTATCGGTACAACTCATGTTACTGTGGCGTCGGATACTCTGCTGATATAAGTCCCCCAAACGTCAGACTGTCGTCATCACGCTCGTTCAGATGTGAGGCTCACTCATCCCGTCTGGTTCAATGAAGAGTTGCTCACCCTGATGACACAGGTTCTACGTCCGAAGAGTTTACTTCAGTATGTGCGATCACGCATGCGACACTTCTCTTTCGCTCACCTGAAATATGAACAGTCGGATCCAACTATAGATACGCGGCCGTACCTGCGGTGGGTTGAGGTTCCCAGGTCCTGCATACGTATACTGTCTGACGTCTGTCTAGGCACTCTTCATGCTTGGGGGAGTTGGTGAGTAGAATACCGCATCGCTCTATGTCTGAACGACCCTCATATCGTCTGCAGGGTTCGCAATAGGTAAGGTCTCCAACGGCCTCGCGTGATGTTGGATGATCGCTCACAACCCACGAAGTTGCTTCCGTAGAAGGGTATGCGCCTCGCCCTAATCTTTGACTCATTAAAGCGCTGATATAAACGTTACCCTGCGCGAATTGCTAGGTTTATCCTCCCGACATTCTCAGACTACGAACGCGTTGCCGTACGTGACGTTCCTACCGCTCAGCGCTTCAGCTTCTGATTATCGTGCCAGTGGCTTACGTCCGTTGCCTTCGGTTGTTCATCTGGTTGCGACATCGTCGTCACGGCGAGCCTGATCGTCTTCTTGACTAGAAGTCGAACGGGCTTCAAGCAGTATGTTGCAGACTGCGTGGCGTGCGACGTAGTACTAACCGCGCGTGATGTGGTATCCTAGGACAGACTCGATGATAAACGTACTTATGATGTACGCGATCAACACCGGTGCGTCTCGCGCGCGTCCTCGACTAGACGGTAGCTCGGGCTGACACCCTACGCTGAGCAGGGCTCCTTACGAGGTACGCGTGACTCCGCCCCACGGCTGTGGCTTTCCCTCTAACCAAGGTCGACCTGTAGCACTATGGCTCTCCTGTGTGTCATCTTCGTGAGCGCACCTCCGACAGCTTATCTCTGAGCTCGTGTTTGCTGAGGTGCTGAGCCAGGCCTTGGTACAAAGTAACAATTTGATCTACATCGCGCTCGGAATCCCTACCTGCAAATGTAAGCTCACACCCCCTCCCCCCCCCTCGCTCCGCGACTCACCAACTTACTCGCTCAGCATACGTGATCTCGATGCTCGCCGTGTACGTCTCCCTCCTCCCTCTCACATCTTCTGTCCTCGCTCATCTCCTTTCTCGTGTACGCCTCGCGACTAGCCTAAACTCCCGCGAAGACCTCTCCAAGTCGCGCACGGGCGCGTTCGGTTCCTTCAGCACCTCCGCGCGCCCGCGCAGCACCGCCATCCCCGCGCGCACCGCCGTCACCCTTCCGGTACGTCCCGCGCGCTGCTGTCCGGTCAGGATTTATGACGCTGATCTCACTTTTTCTCCTCTTCCGCAGGGATTCGTGGACTCCAAAAGCCCGATGAGTCCTGCGCGCTCGCATGTGGACGCCAACGCGTCGTTCGCGATCACGGACTCCGGTACCGGTGCAGATGCGGATGCAGACGCGGACGTCTTCCAGATGAAGACGTTACGCACGGACTTGAAGGATATGGAGGTGTGCCACGCCGTCTGAGGGCTATAGCATGCGCGCGAGGTACGCAAGCAGTTCGCGATGCCCACATCCGTAGACCTTTGTGCGTGCGTGGAGGTTGGTGGGTTTAGAGGTGGTGTATATACATGCCCTGGTAGCTCCGTGTACGATGCTCAGTCGAACTGCTCCACTTTCTCGTTCGCGCGGCAGGCGCGCGAATGCTAGCAGCGCATCGCGCGTGGACCACAATTCTTCGCGCGCGCGACTGGTACTCTCAGCCTGAG
Source organism: Grammothele lineata (assembly GCA_002150815.3). Classification (NCBI taxonomy): domain Eukaryota; kingdom Fungi; phylum Basidiomycota; class Agaricomycetes; order Polyporales; family Polyporaceae; genus Grammothele; species Grammothele lineata. The sequence continues at coordinate 12,689 of NDFF03000205.1, read as the reverse complement.
GGCTTCTATGTCGAACTCTCCATCCTGATCTCTCATCATCTCCCAACAGGATAGAAGCGGAAGCACCAGTCGCTACGAGAGTGTCCTCGGGCATTCCGGACTCGCGACCTGGGAAGAGTCAAGTCCTCCTATGTTCTGTCGTACCTGTTTGCTCGCGCGGTGGTCAACCATGCTTTCGATGTTGCTAGATAGCCTACTAGTCCTACGTCTAAGTAGTACCTGCCAGTGGTGACGGGTCCTCTCTTCGCATTCTGTGCACATCGCATTTCCTTCACGGCCATGAAGCCCGCGCACCCACCCTAAACATCCCACGAGAGGCAGGACCAGGCAAGCTCGTCCCGCATCTTCTGGTGCGCCGGGTTTGTGGTCCCCGCAGCATGATGGGAGGGATGACCGACGGGAGCGGGAGCGCTAGCGTGTTTCGTCATTGATTACGTAATGTTCATTTTTTCCTTTGTTGGGCGGCTTCTTGTCCGATTTCAACGATCCTCCGAGGCTCCGACCTACCACTCCCATTGCCTTCGCAACCCCATGATTCGGTCCATATGCATGATGCAGAATATGAACTTCCAAGACGTCTCTGCGGGGCAGCCTACATAACCGCTCCTTGGTCTACCCTTCTTGCTGATCGAACACTACTGGCACATGAGATGATCTACGGCCTCTCAACAGCGATTGGCAAATCCGAAGCACAGCATGCGTTCTTTCCCCCGCACTGTTGCAACTGCAGTTCAAATTCGGCATTACATACAGACGTGTTCATCACTGCATTGTGGTTGCGCTTAAGTTGCGCATCTCTCAAGTGACTTCACGTGTACGTCGGTCGTCTAGAATCCACCCAGAGCAAACGTTGACGCTTTCGAACGAAGGGCCTCCGAGGTCCATCGGAGAAGGATGGGTTCTTTGGTGCTTACTTAAGACCATATTTACGACCGAGGAACGACCAGTGTCCCTCACACATTCCCGTCCTCGAGCCTTGCTCGCCCTCTCATGGGAGACGGCCTACACGAGAACGCCGTGCACATCTCATCTACAAGACAATGACGTCTCGGAAGCGTTTGTCGATACGTCCGCCGCCGCGGGATGCTGGCAGTGGCAGCGCTTGATGCCCCGCGTCTGACTGAACTCAATCACCTTCTTTCCCAGCTAGGCTTATAGAACCGTCTCGCCTTTAAGCGCCCCTCCTGCGGAGCTCCCTCTTCCTTCGTCCTCCGTCCTCTTCCCCGGCCACCGTACTACGTGTGTATGCTATGGGCTCAAACGCGACGGCTGCTGGTACATCTTCGGTTGCGCCGCAAGAAGTGCCGTCGCTCGACAGCACGTTCGGAGCGGTGCTTATTGGGACGTTTGTCGGACTGATGTAAGTCCCATTGAGACATTGTCACTCACCCACGTCCGAACAAAACCTCTAACTGCGGACCTCCCCCTCTTCAAGCCTGTACGGACTGTCGGTCTACCAAACGTATCGTTACTACCGGACGTACCGCTCCGACCGACGTTTTCTGCAAGGCCTGGTGCGTACCCCTTCAGCCGCCACAGCGCTGGCCTCAGTCAATTTGAAGCGCTGACGGCTCCAATTCCAGGTCACGGTCGTCTTGTAAGTTCCGCCGTCGGACGACGTCCACACCCGAGCGCGGGCTCACCTCGGTCCCGACTGCAGCCTGGGCGACACCGTGCATACTGCCGTGTGCATGATCACGTGGTACGTCGTTCTTCGTTGTTTCTCCAGGTACTGTGCCGCCGTGCGGCCGAGCTAAACGCTTGCAATGGGAAGCTACCATTACCTCGTGTCGAATTTCTTCGAACCGGGGAATCTTGTGTTTCTGCACTGGTAAGTCGGTCGAAGGCCGGGAGCAAGAATTTTGACTGACGGACGCGTTTCAAGGTCCATCCAGGTACGAGGCCGGTCCCTAAGCTTTTCACTTCTACTATCTCACGTGCTGGAAAAAGTCGATCGTGCCTCTCACTGTGAGCTGTTCGAATTCTATGCTTCATGACTGTGCTAAGGTCCATAATCGCACCGTAGCTCGTTATATGCGAAGGAATCCAATTGTGAGTCCCATTCACCTCGATGTCGGCATTTCTCTCTAACGTATGTCAATCCAGATTCTACGCACGACGCGTGTTCCTTCGTACGTCTCCCTTCCACGAAACGTAAAGTCAGCTCTCAATAACTGCGAACAGTGGGATCTACGACATGTAGAATTATTGCCATTTTCGCTGTGAGTGCTCGTCTCAGCGCGAACGCCGATCAACACTGACAGCGAAGGGATTGGCAGTACATTCTCATGGCCGGAGGTACAGGTATGTGTATCCATGCCTTCCCCGGCATATTTGACTCACTGTTGGGATAGCGATGGGTACTGGTGCGTTTGCTCGGAGTCTGTTGTCTTATTGTTGAAGATGATCTCGAACCTCTCGTCCGTCACTAGTGGCCTGCGTAAAAGGGTAAGCTAACGTGCACTGCGTATACCAGCTGTCGGTCGCTCAAGTGATACTTCAGGTTCCAGTCTCAAACATTCGCAGACTGGCAGAGCTCCGTGGTAGGTCACTACCCCCGAGCGGTTGATATTTGTCCGTTCTTTGGTACTAATGCTCTTCCCGACTGCATATAGTGGACGACATCCGCGTTCTTCTGTTTCCTTGTAGCCGTGGATACCACCCTCACCAGCACCCTGATCGGGTACCTTCTCAAGAACCGGACAGGCTTCCGACGGTGAGTCCGTCTACTCACCTGCGTCATACACAAGAAATTTACCAATTGACCTCTGCGCGACGTAGAACTGACTCCATGATCAACACGCTCGTAATTTATACCATCAACACAGGTACGCTGACTTCATGCTTTCGCTGCCTCGGGTTACTAAAGCCTGCTTGCTAGGTTTGCTCAATACGTACGTCCCTTCCTTGCTGAGATATCAAACCACCTCTGAAACATCACACATCATGTCACTCTCAGCACGCTGAGCACATTATGTATGATTCTCGTACGTTCAACCGCACGGATCTCTCCCACGTGCCACGACATCACCAACCTTTTCCACTTACTCTCAGGGTTTTGCTCTGCCTAGCAAGATGTATTACGTGGCCCTGAACGTGCCCACCATCAAGTGTACGCAGCTCATTCAGTCTTTCCGTGTTTCTCGGCATTGATAACGCGATCCGCAGGTAACTACAATTCCATGCTCGCCGTGTACGTCCGCTCTCATGTCACGACCAGCGAATAACACCTAATGTTGTTCGTACCTACAGCCTCAACGCGCGCAAGACACTTGCAGAATCTGCAGCGGCAACGGACGAGTTCGCCACGTTCGGCATGTCCGCCGTCACAGCAGCGACTGCCGGGGACACCATGCGCTTCCGCACCCCCACCACACAAACCGGCGGCGGCCCCGCCTCGTCCACGTTGTCCGCACATGGCGCCACGCGAGGCTCACTAGGCACGCTAGCGTTCAGCCCCTTAAGCCACCTCGGCCGCGGTCAATCTCAGGTACGTGTCGTAACATCACACACTTCCCCGCCCACATGGCTCGCACGTGTCTGACGTCAAGCTGAACTTTCCCCGCTTTGCGCTACGCAGACTGCGAAGTCAGGGGGGCTAGAGGCGGGTATGGGCCCCGGCCGGGGAGACGTCTTCGAGATGAAGGGCGTCGAGAGCCGGAGCTCGGACGAGGGCTTGCCTTGAGCTGTGCCAGGCTCGTGGCAAGTGGGCCGACTATTGATGCGGGTGGCACAGACGGCGACCGCAGACCACGGTGGCGTCCAGCGCGGAGATTGCACGCGACTCACGGATGTATTCACTATTGCGCGGGGGGCCGGGGTGGGGTCGCCCACGCGAGCGTCGTTCCTGGACAGCGTTCCGCCGTTGTCGGTACGATATGTGTATGTACGTATGATTGAGAGCGCACGTGGCGGAGGAGATGCGCACTAACTCAGCTTGATCACTGAGGAAACGACAGCGTTCGATGTATACCTTTTCACGGATTGGCTACAACGTGGCATGGCGTTCGGAACGTCCCGGAGTCCCTACAGTTTAACGTTGAATAGCCACAAGCCACATAAAGTCCTTTTCCTCATACCCCTATTATGGAAAACACCGTGATCAGTGAGAAAACCGTGATCAGTGAGAAAACCGTGATCAGTGAACAAACCGTGATGAGAGTACAATGGCCACAACGTCGGTTCGGCGCCGCAGACCCGAAAGAAAGGCACTGTACATACCCGTCGGGACTTCTTGGGCCCGGAATGCGGGCGAGAGGGAGAGCTGGACCCGAAATTTTGCGAGAAGCTTGACTGAAGCGACTCGCTCGTGCTATAACTGTCGAAAGGACGTACTCATGTGCGACGAGACACGCTTCGGATCGGACACCGAGCTCCACGACTGCACACCACGTCATTCTGTGCTCGGCTATGCTGGGGCTGCCAGTGAGCATTTTGACCGTGACAGGAGGAAAGGCCGAGGCCTGTCGACGTTGCGCGGTCCGCGTCGTCAACGTACACTGCCTATTCGCGTGCGATTCGATAGGATTTAGAAAGGAGTCGCTCGCGTGGCAGAGGTTCCAACATGATGGCAGGGTCACGGTCACGTGTATAAGGAGCGCGCACCGCGCCACTTACGACACGCGTCGGGAGCGGGACGCAAGTGTAACGAGGTCCGCAGGAGGCAGGTCGGCGACGGGAGGGACGGGATCGAAAGGTGGCGAGGTGGCACCAGGCATCGGATCGTCCGGTTCAAGCCGTAGCTCCACGAAGGTTCCTCTTGAGCACACGCCGCGTGGTGCGCCTGTCTCTTCACAGACGCGTGCCTGGACAGCTGCGACCTGGGAAGGACATCCATGTGCCAAAAACGCTCGGGGAAGTGAGTGGATGACGTCTTCATTGGCGATCGTGCGCCGGGGAGTCTAGGGCATCGCATCTGTCCGAGAAGAAGGCGAAAGGGTCCTACCGGGCCTTTCGAGTTGCGTCGAGATGAGGGCCTCGTGCCGAACGGTGGCAGTAATTGCGCCTGAGAATGCCGCATAGAGAGTCCATGCCGGCCGCTGTCCGATTTCGAAGAAACGTTGTCGGCGAAGGTCGGCCGATCCTTGGGATACGTCGTAACGGCGAATGCGTACACGCGCCCTGGAGGCTTCTAGAGACGAATATTGAATAACCTCTTAGTAGAGAGGCGTTTCTGGGTGCGTCTGCTCGTGAGTTATTCTCGTTCAGCGGGCGTGTACCGCCGAGTACAACGTTCCATTGGTCGATAACGCTCGGATGAGCTCATCAGCGGCTGAGTGAGAGGTGCGACGCCGGTTGGTAGATTTACTTCTGAAAATCCGGGGGTCATAATAGGTAACCGCGCGATCCAGGCAACACTGGAAGCGATAAGTTAAGCAATTTCCCTATTTGTGCTTCGGGAGGCTGAGAAATCAGAGCAACGTAACACTGCATGTAAGCGCTAGATTACGACGAAAGGAATAAGGGTAGAATCAAATATTTGTGATGCCATTCTAGTCTAATTACAGGTACGGAATAATGCAATGGTACTCTGAGGTTTCGGACTTTATTATGGCTCAATTACACTGGAGGCCGCAGGCGGGCACGCACATGCATGGCCAGGCCTGTCCTTGGCCAGTTGCCGCGGACCGCGCGACCAGCTGGCGACTGTCGCGCGCGCGGGCAGTGCGCGGGTGCGCCGCCGCTTGGCCGCCGCGATGGGTTGCGTCGCGCACCAGCGTCTAAAACCAACCATTTGTTTCAAGTCGACTATATGCACACGAGACACACCGTTTGAGCCACCTACTCTCTTCCTCGCCTATCGAATGCATGCGAAGTGAAAGTTGAAATTTTCTGAGCCATCCGACCTACCATGTCTGGTCTGCCAGTAAGCACAGATCCTTACTTATTATATCACCGAGGATTTCATGACCACTGCACACTAGCTCGCGCGCGTTCTCGCAGGGGAAGCTCTTGAGTTATGCGACTGTTCAAAGTGCTGCAAGCTCCCGGAAGTCCTTCGTTTGCACACGCTTCACACGATCAGTCGCCACGCGAAGGCAGACAAGCGAGCTGAAGTTCGAAACGACTCGGCTTTGGCTTCCGGCTCAGCGCATCGTGACCTCGCCCCTTCTAGCTCAGCATCTCTTCCTACTGGTACTAGAAATGGCCCTTTATCTGCCTCAAGAAGTGTCTCACTGGGTGATAATTCTGGCTCGTCACCGCTTGGCAGCCCGCGTCTTGGAACACCTGAAGGCTATGCGCACCCTCGGAACGACAGCCCTCAACCCTGGCAGGACCCACCATCAGACCCACCGATTCCGCCGTCTTCACCCCCTCTGCCACCGGACGACGTGCCTTCGTCTCCAGAGGGCTCTGTGTACTCCCGAGAACCATCCCTCGGTCCTGTTTCTCGGTCCAGCTCGCCCGATGGGCGTACCTCAGCTTCCCGCGACCGCACACAATCGCCCTCTGTTCATCCTGGTACGGATAATGAAGAGGACCCACCCCGCCAGCCTCGGGATGTGCTGTCTGACTCTGCTGCTGACAGCCGCGAGCGTGCTCGGCTTCGCGAAGATGCTACCTCTCAGGCAGCGCCTCCAGCATTCAACGAGATTCCTGGCATTCGACTCGCCTATCTGCAGAGTGTCTTGAGGAATGTTTTCGATCACGAGACTGTCCAGGCATGCGAAAGGTCTCTGGCGGATGCTATGGATATCATTGAGATCTACGAGCCCCTGCCGACTCGCCCTAAACCCGCGACCACTCTTCGAACAGCCGCCCGACGTCTTGGCATCAATGTTGACGACTATATCGATAAAATCCCTATCTGTGACTACTGTTACAAGACATACCCACTGGAGGACTTTGTCGCCCTCGAATCGCCTTCATGTACACAGCGGAAATGCCGTGGAATCGTCTATCGAGTCAAACGCCTTGCCGACGAGGAGAGCAACACCAGATCGCGGAATGCGCACCGGGCGAAGAGAATCCCCGCCAAGGTAATGCCATACTACTCGATCGCATCTGGGCTTGGGCGAATGCTTCGTCGGCCCGATTTCGTCAAGAACCTCGTGCCTATGGAACAGTTTGTCAACCGTGCGCCTCACCCGTCTCATGTCCCCATGCGCGATTTCCATGACGGCACTCAATTCGGTCAATATCCAATGGGACTCAAGCGCGTCGTACGTGCTGATGGTTCGGTCGCGGATGTCGAGATTGCTTCTGGATCTCGGCATCGGCTCGCTGAGTGCGAGCTAGGCATCAGCGCGTTTTTGAACGTCGATTGGTAAGTGATCTATGTCGTCTTTAAAGCGAGCCTTGAATACATCTTCTCTGTAGGTACAGTGCAACTTCTCGGCGCCCACACTCGTGTGGCGCTGTTTACCTGTCCTTCAACAGTTTGCATCGTGCCGTGCGATTTCTCCCTCAAAATATCCATCTCGTGATGGTGATCCCAGGGCCGAAGGAACCCAGTTTAGAGCAGCTTAATAATGCGTTCGAACCGATGAAGAACGAGCTCGAACGACTGTATCTTGGTCTGTGCCAACCGTTTTATGACGCGCGTTCACTGAATTGTTCATTTTGCGACAGGGATCATCATGCTCGTACACGGCCATGTTATTCCGCCACGTGTCAATCTGGCGATTGAAGTCCACGGAAGCGACATTCAGGCTCTGCGGAAGGTCATCATGGTGGCTGGGCATGCGCACAAGACGCATCCGTGCAACATGTGTTTCGTACTGCTCTCCGATATCAACACAGCCGTCGGTTATGATATAAATAGTCGAAGTTTTCCCCCGTTGTGCATTCCTGATGCGCATGCTGACCTACGTTTATAGACTTCCGTTATCGGGATGATGCAGAGCAACTCAAGCATGGATTTCGCTCTAAAGCCGCTTCTTCGAAGACTGCACGCAAGCGGATCCTTGACGAAACTGGGGTACGGCACAGCATTCTCAACGAGCTGCCCGGCTGGAAGCCAGTCCGAACCAGTACAATCGACATGATGCATAACTTGTACCTTGGTAAGCGTAGCCGTTCCCAGCTGTATAGTATCTCTCTAAACTCGGTGCTCATTGTTGTGATATTGAACCAGGGGTTGTCGCTTTCGAGTTTGACAACGTGATATGTGAAGGCCGCCTCCTCGATGCTCGACGTTGGCGTGAGTTGCAAACACATATCAACTCAATAACGTGGCCGAGCAATATTGGCCGTCTTCCGCTGAATGTGAGTTTCATATTCTGCTTCTCGAACATGTTAGTTATCGGGCCGATCCACGTTGCGATACGTACGAGATGCTTTGGGCGACGCGCAAGCCACCCACCCGCTCAGTGGCTGCGCGTCACCCAAAGTACGGAGTTCGCGTCGTCTGCGCCCGGCCTGTCCTCGTCGCTCAGTAATAGCGCGGTTGCATCGCCGTGGGGAGTCACGCGCCCTAGTTTTGGAGTGTGTACGTCTGTGGGAATCGGCTGACGATACGTGTATAGCTAGGGGAGAACCACTCGTTACAGAAGGCCGACGAGTGGCGCGTTTGGTGCAATATCAAGCCGACAATTCTCTGGCTCGTTTGGAGAGACAACAATGATCTCATCGCACAGATTCCACCGCCTGTCCCGCCCCAGGTCACCTCGCCTCCTGCGTTCAAACGCGAGAAGCTCAGGGACATCTATGAGGCGAGTATACATCTCTCCGTAGCAGAGCGGGTGCTAGCCAATCATGAAATCAGTCTCGATGACGTCAAGCGTGGACAGAAATACTTGCAGCGCCATTCTTTAGGGCTCCTTCGTCTAGGCGTGCACCTCGTGATCAATCATCACGTATCTATGCACTACGAAGACTTCGCCTTCAACCCATTTGGCCCGGGTTATGCCTGGTGGCTCTTTGCGTTCGAGCGGTGCAACGGAGATCAAGAGGATGTCAACGTGAACGGCCATGCTAACGGAACGATGGAGACGACTATGATGCGCAACTGGGTTGCGAAGCATTGTCTATACGAGCTGGTGAGCTGTTCCCTACTCTGCTCCACTCTCCCTGCATCACTAGTTGATTCACAACGTGTGTACTAGGCCGCCTCAATGCCTCCTGGTGCGACGGCGAAGGAGCACAAACTTGTCCAGCGGTATATGAAACAGAAAGGTATGGATCGTGGGACGCTGCGCACCCAACTGGCAACATTTGGTGAAGGTACGGTCTTCCGCGGTCTTCCGAGAATCGATCGTTGCTCATTTGCTGCTGGCAGGCGCGCGGTCAAGCTCCATCATCCCACCCAAGCCCCGCGGGAAGCGTGAGCTGCCGTACACTGATCTCCGCGCTCTCTCGACGGCGACATTCAACGTTTACAAGATGCTCTTCGAGTTCACACGTGAAGCCTGGCCTGACGTTGATCTCGTTGATGACCTCACTGTCCGTGCGGGTGCTGTACCATTTGTTGCAACAGCCAGTGCCGTCGGCCTTGAGTTCTTGTACAAGAATGGCCTCCGCTTCGGCTCCATGTTGTGCATGCGTACTGACAAGGACCGCTTTGCTTGCGTGGACTTCCCTGAGGCCCAGACACCGTGCAAGCTAATCTATCACTTCAAAATTAGCCTGCCTCGGCTAGATAAGCCGCCGCTGTACTGCTCGATTGTGAAACGCATGCTCGCCGACACTAACATACCCAGCTTGCCATGGTCACTCTAGTATGTACAACTGTTGCGCTGCTGTTACTGAGCATGGTTAATGATCTTCATTTCAGCGCAACAGAGCTTGGTATACATCTTGTGTATCGAGATCGGTACTGGCCGCCCGAGGTTGTCCGTACGGAACAGCTCGCGGCGGCAGTCGCACTGATCCCGATCACATCACACCGGCTTGGTCTTGACAAGCCGCTCTGGGCAGTACACTCGTTTGATAGAGTACGAGTCGTTCCACAGGTATGACGTATATATGGATTCACTCATGGCCAGTAGACAGGAATCGAGCCCAATGATGATTGGTTAGAGCAAGCTCTACAAGAAGTGGAGGGGTCGGACGAGGAGGATGAGTAGAAATAGTGAGTGTACCCTACACCGCCGTACCTATGCTGCTGATCATCTCATCTACGTCAAGCCCTCCCACAGCCTCCATCGCTGCGGCGCCCTGCCGCTCTACTTCAGTCGTATCAATTGCACGACGCTTCTTCCTCGTCCGTGCCTGGTCCATCTCCTTCAAGTCCTTCCTCTTCTTCGCTGGCGGATCCACAGGGTCGCTCTCGTCCCCCCAGTGGACGCCGTTGGTCCGAACACGGCCCGACTCTCTCCACTGCGGGTGCGCTTCTAACGCCTGTGGGTCGACCATCCAGATGCGGATGCTGTTCGCGACTTTCTTTGTGCGTGGAGGATCGCCGATTAACTCTGGTCCTCGCACGCGCTTCACGCGACCCTTCACCTTCTCCGGCACCGGGTCCTGTATCTCACGAACAGCCTGGTAACAGTTCTTGAGCTGCGCAGATTGACAGTTAGCTGAATGCTCTCCTACTTAGACCCGAATTCTTGTACCTCCTCACTGCGCCAGTACGGTGCGCGCGTTATATAGCGCTTCTCATCTCCCGGCCCAACGTTTGGGTCGTCCTCATCCTCCGACATAGCCGTCGTGGTAAAAGCCGAGTCGTACTTCGAATGTTTGTACACGTCATGGAGAGGTCGTTTGCGAGCGAGTTCTGCTAATTTCTGTTGACAGAATCGTCATCAATATCATTGTGCCTGACAACCTGTGCGTCTCTCACACTAGCAGCGCGTGAGTTATGAGTATTGCGCGATAACTTCTCTGTCTTCGGCTGTACAGGTCGCTCTGCATGCTCTCGCTCCCCCGTACCCTCTCCTTCACCCGCCTCGCCGTCGCCTCCACGTCCCCCGCCACCGAAGATGTCGTCGCCTTGCTCATATTCGCCATTTCCTCCGCCAGGCGCTTCTTCATCCTCGTCTTCCACCTCCGCCTTCCGCATCTTGTTCCAGCCAAGGTGGAGATACCGGTACTTCTTGGCCACGCGCTCTGCCAGATGAGCGTCGAGGATACGGTCGAGGAAGAGCGCGGAAAGGGGGTACAGAGAAGGGCCCAAGGTGCGTACCGCATTCGCTACCTCCTTCAGCTGCGTGTCGTTTGGTGACTGAGTGCCCGGCCTGTCCCAGCGAAAGCGTGTGTAACGCTTTCCGGTTGCGGGATCGATCGGCCACTCTCCGTCCTCTCCAGGGAAGTTTGGGTGAGCAGGCAGCCTCTCCGGAACGAGCGTTTTGACGTTCATGAGATGTTTGAACACCCGGTTGACAGTGCTCTGTGGCGCCCAATTTGCTCTACCTGAGCTTCCGCCACACTACTGTGAGTACTCACCTTGATTGCTAAGCTGTTCGCTGCGTTGATGCTGTCCATGTATTTCTTCTTCTCCTCCTCAGTCATTTCCTCCTCGCCATCATTGTCCGCCGCAAGGTCCCCTCCATCGCCACCAGTATCATCGACCTCCACCTCGCCTACTACCTCGAGGAATTCCACCTGCTGCCGCAAGACATGATTTGCTGCCACTAGCTGCTTGTGTTCAGCTCGGAGCGCCTTCAATACCTTTCCCACTGCCTCCATCTGCTGCGAGGTCTTCTTGGCCTGGTCTTTTAGGTGAGCAATTTCGTCGGCCTGGTCCCGAGTTTGAGCCTGGAGGTCGGTAATACTGTCGACTGCAGAGTTCAAGCGCATTAGGTTCATGCTCGAGTTCGATTGAGCAGCGCCTCCCGGGGGACGAATAGGAGGCGGGATTTGTTGGGAGGCTGCTGAGGAGGACATGCTGGCGAGGGCAAGAGTACGCGTTTCCTCTCCTCCGTACACTCTCTGTGCATACGCGTCCTCTACGAATTCATGATGGGATCATCTTTTATTTTTCTCAATTGGGTGCGCGTCGAGTTCTCGCTCGACTGCTGTCATCTCGCGTCCCACAACGAGCAATGAGCCGCGCGCGAGCCGCGCGAGCCACGCGAGCCTCGCGCGACGCGACCATATCACGTGCCATTGTGCGCGCACCCCAGGGGGTCTAGATTATGACTCGAATAAGACTTTGTCGTACTCTTACCATAATTGAGTCCGTACCCTTACTGGAATAATGACATTCGTGCGGAATGATGGAAAACGCGTAATCATAAAAGAATTACTCCATAATTGAGTCACAATCTTCGATTCGTACCCACATTCCGCTCGTCATAATCCAGCGCTTACATGCAGTGGGGCAAAAGGAATTCGACGCCGACGGACGCGAAGCAGCCAGGAGGGACGCCGCGGGACGCCGCAGCCGGACGCCGACCGGGACGCCAGCCGGGACGCCAACAAGCGCTCATAGAGTGACGCGTCTTGAACGCGTCCCTTCAGCAGTATTCTTCCGCGTCGTACATGCCCTGAGTTCGTTGCTCTATGTATCTCATCAGCAACAACATACTACACCATATATCACTTTGTTACACCATCTTCTAACTTTTCACGACCTCTTATACGCGTTGTTCGCGTATATCAAGTTGATATCAATTGCGGCTTGCTCATCGGGGCGGGCGCTTATATCGAGGTGAGCCTTCGTCCGACCGAATACATAGTTTTACGCCACGTCTCTAAGGTGCAGGCTCAGGTAGAGTGAACTAGAATGTCTCTCGTGACCCATGAATGCCTTATAAAATTGGTTTGCAAGGGTTAGGATGTCTATACGTGACTCCTCAGCACATGCA
>NDFF03000204.1:0-43445 GCA_002150815.3 Grammothele lineata | reverse complement strand
GTGATGCGGCCGTCGCCGAGGGATGGCGGGGCCTTGCCGTGGGTGGTGACGGTGGCGGGGACGGAGGGAGCAGGCATCACGTGACTATATGCGCGTGGGCGGGAAGAGGCAGAGGAGGTGGAGGACGAGGACGACGAAGACGACGGGCGTGGGGGTAGACGTAGAGGCGAGAGTGGTAGGGACGGCACGGAGGATGGTAGGGACAGCGTGGAGCGTTCCTCGATGTTGACGAGATCAGAGAAATCTGAAAGGTTGTTGAGGAAGTCGTACTCACTGAGCACGGCGTCGATTCCGAGGAAACCGAGGAGTTCGGAGTCGTTAAGGGAGGCGAATGGAAAGGGGAGTAGGCAGTCCCGCATGATCCTCTGGGTAATCCTCGGTGGGGGCGACAGCTTGCTCGACGGTACGAAAGGGGTAGGCGATCCACTTAGCTGACGTGTCAGGTGGCGGTTTCAGAGCTGGTGTGCAGTTTCAAAAAAAGTGTAAGAGGGCACACTGCGGAGAGAAACTGGAACGAGCTCTGCTCGTTAAGATCTCGGGAAAAAGGTGTAAGTACATGTGTGAATGTAGCTATGTGCCTCGTACCTGCTTGTTAAGATCCCGGGAAAAAGGTGGGGGATCTTAGAGCAGGGCCGCAGAAGTATTTACGGGCGCGGTGAGGTGATGTCAAAACAGGAACAAACAGGAGCAAATGGATGATGTAATCTACCGAGATTACACTTTGCTGCTAATTAAAGTCAAATATGTGGCACTCTATTGCATAGTTCATACTAAATGGTCACTACCATATAGACCATATAGCATACCCATCCATGTATAGAGCAGTAGAATACCCTCTCCATTTGTCACATAGTGCCTCAGCTTCTATGTAACATCAGCTATTATTGCCTATAAATGTGTTCAACTTGTTGCCCTCACTACATGTTATATAAGCATTATCATGCTCCACCATGTACCCCATTGTGTTCTCCTCATTTGTAGCCTTCTGATGGTATATAATATGTCCCACTTTGCTTGAGTTGTTGCAGAGATACAGACTGATTGATGTGAGCATCTGAGTTTGGCTGAGTTTTAAAAAAAGCGCCTTAAAAGCACAAAAAGGCTTGTTCTGAGAGCTCAGATGTTAATATCTCAGCCAAATCTTAACCAAATCACATGATTTAAGTTGTGTTAGTAAGCTAGAGGCTGTAGGATCCCACACTTATTTTATGTGCCCAATTTGCATCAAAACTGCACTATTTATGGGCTGGATGGCTTAGGATGCACTTAGATGTACTTATAAGTGCTTTACTTATCGCATTTTTGAGCGCTTTTTGAGTGCTTTTTGGGACCCCAAATTGGGACAATTACTAAACCCTCTATAATCGGCCAAATTGGAGCTCTCACAGATGCTTAATTTGTGTTTATTAGCACTCAATCCTGTTCAATTAACAATAGATCTTCATAGTCATTAATTAGTGTTTTAGTTGTATCTCCCCCAAATCTCAACCAATTGACATCATTTGAAGTGCATTATACAGCTTAAATGAAGCTCTATCAGGCCATAATGCTTTTGATATCATAAGATACCATCTTCTTAGTATATAAATGCTTAAACATCTAGATAATGCACTGCAGACTGCTACTTTACATATAGCAGCCTTATTTTGCTAATGTCTACCTCAATACTTGCTTGATTGGCATGATTCAAAGTGTTACAGGTTACATTCAGCCATAGCTATATGCTGGTGCTGTGCTAAAATAGTCTCATTTACAATACTGGACATAACACATGGAACATTAACATGTATACAGTTTGGTAGGGTGTTAATAGCTCAAATGTTGTAACACTATAATAAGTGAAGCTATCCACATGGTGTTGAGGCATATAGACATCATTTTAAGGGCTTATTATAGATCAGCATAGTGCCTCATGCTATCAAAATGCCTTAGGGGTGGATGGCACACCAAACTTTTAGATGACACAGAATAGACACTAGTGTGGTGCCCATTGGTGCACTACTATAGGGGTGCTTGTAGGGTGAAGTGCTGTGCAGCCATTACCAGTGCAGTAATTGACATGGTGTTGATGCATATAGGGGTCATTTGAAGTGTATAACAAGTTATAGTCAAGTCCCCCACAGTGTGATAGTGTATAAGGAGTGGATGGCAACATGTTCACTTGGATGATGCAGAATAAGTGTTGAATCTAAGTGCGAAAGTCACATGCTGAAATATGAGTGCTAACATGCAATCCTAACCCCATGTATTTTCAATCTCTGCACCAAATGGTAAGTAACTTTTGTATTGCCATCAGTGGCCGTGCTTACTGGCGCTTTTCTGGGATTCAAGCTGAGCCATGTTTTGCATTACATAAATGGCAGGGATGGCTTACCCGTAAAGAACAATTATTTGTTCCTCATAAATCATAAAGCACCTGCAACTGCAAAACAGACTATGGCTAAGACTATCAAGCTGACCGCGAGCTGGCTGACACCCGACACCGTTGCCCAAGTTATGGGCCTCCACACACTCTTGCAAACACACCAAGACGAGCCTTGCCATGACCAACGCAAGGAGATGTGCAGTCTCTCTACACTCAAGTCCTCCTAACGCGATCTCCTGGACGCACCCCAGGCACACTAACTTGCCTCCGTAAGCCCCGTCTATCAAGCATGCGCAGACTTCGCTCCTACTAGCGTACCAGGCCGGTATCAGCTTCACAAGCCTTGCTCCGAATCGCATATCCACATGCCTTCTCTGCATTGGTCCTCCCCTCGAGGCCTGTCATGTCCTAGAGTTGTATTTCTCCCCTTGTGCGTGCTCACTCTCATCTCACTTCACTCAACTTCATCTTCGTGACTTGATTTCCATTCAATTTTGACTTAATAGCATCATCTTATATGTCTATGCTCATGTCCTTCGCCTTTGCACTCAATTTCCCCTTCTCTCTATTACTCTCCTCGCTCCTCTGCTCTCTTCCCCTTTAAGCCTGCAGCTCATGCTCGATGAGTGCCTGGCCTGTGAGCACAGGAAGGTTGACAGCATATCACGCACGCATCAACCTTGCAGTCCCAGTCATACTGCACGCACTCGCACATGCCTTGCGCCTTCGCCTTTGCATTCGTATTATATTCGTTACTGTGCAGTAACTCAGATACTAGCACTTCTGCACACATATGCTCGCACAGACACCCGCATGTAGCATTTATGAAGCCTCCTGGCACATGTATTACGAATGATGACATGTTATGTATTATTGATTCTGCGCATCCTTCACTCATGGAGTCATGCCTGTGATGTCAGCCTAGTATCCTGCGAACACCCCTGAGACATGAGCCATAGACCAGCGCGACTCTATGTGAACCCAGCCAAAACTCAAGTTCTCTCGTGCTGTCAATTGGCTATATACCGTAAATCCTTTAGGGAGCAGGCAGGGGATAGAATCGGCCAGCGGACAGCGGTGGGAGCTGCATACTGATCACATCCTGAATAAGCGATGCAGATAGACGACAGAATTTATTACAAAATGAACTTTGTGATGTCTGCATACAAGGAGCAACTCAAGCGTGCGGGACTGGCTGCATTAGACCACACGACTTCTACTAGTGGATGGCAGGGGAGGTGAAGGCTCCTCGACGACATTAGATGGTAGCACGGAACACGGCCACACCGGAGCTACTGGCAGCCTCTCGTAGTGCACAACAAACGTCTGGATGTAGAAGGAAACTACCACACGTGAAATTTGATCATACAGCGTTAGATCGAAAGCTTTTTCCAACTGCGACGCTTAAACAAGTACCTCTGTCGGAAAGTCCGGCCAACTCCGGAGCAGCTCGACAAAAGCATCAAGGAAGGGTCATGATGCCTTTGCTGTGTCCTCGTTACCCATGTGCCAGTGCCATTATTCGTGGCGCTCAGGGCAAACTGTCAGCCCCAACCATGAAGACCCCCAGACACGTGTGGCGAGAGCTTCATGCTGCCATCATGCAGTCTCAGTCCAGCCGTTCGAGTCCATGACCACTGCATCGAGTGCCAGCAGTTCACAATGGAAATTCGTCTTGTATATCTGCCAGATGAGCTCTGCGCACAGGATTGAATCCCGCTTGATGTTATCGAGGCTGACCATGTGGCCGCCAAAAACAGGAAGACTGGAGTCCATGTACAATGGCAGCAAACCTCCACGGCCGAATAGCCTGTTGATGGCTTCCTTGTCACGCTGGCGCTTGATGATATGTAGATCCTTTACGGGGTTTGTACACACGGGTATCGCATTACTGGAGTTAGAACTCAGCTAACTGGGGGCAGTCTCGTTGGCATTGGCATTGGAGACGCCGAGGGAGTACTCGCCCCATAAGGCATGGTGCCAGTCCGCGATAGATAATGGCTTGCCATCAATTGTGCGGTCGTACAGACAGAGGCAACAGAACTTCAAGATAGACACCCATTGATGGAGGTACCAGCCAACATGCTCGTCCAATGACCCGTAACCTTCAAGCTGGTCAATAAGAAAAGGTGGCGGGAAATAGTACAGCAACTTGGAATCGGGCTGGGGGAGGCTCCCTATGTCCGTCAATGCGAAGACCCAGGATGACGTGTGTGTCATGCTCGAAGACTCGTAGAATTTGCGGAACAGGGTCATGATGTAGGGCTTCCAAGTGTCGGCCGGCTGCTTCGTCCGAGGCAGCTTTCAGCGGCTACCACCACAGGCACTCTTGACGACCGGCATCAATTGGTGGGCAAGAATCGCGGCATTGCAGGGATTGTGAACAATAATGCCAGGATGGATGGATGTACTGGCCTGTAGAGTGGAGTCAACATGTGGCCTCTTGAGGTCCAGCTGTGCCTCACCCGTTGCGGAGTCTTTGCGAAGAGATGGTAGGTGCGCACCACACAACTTGTCACTGACCAAGGAGAGCATTGCCTTGTACCCGCCCCCGGGCCTATTGAGTAAGCCTGATTGGTCACGCTCGGCCATGACGAGATTGGGAACAGATGGCTTGGTGGAGAACATTGGCAATCTGGCAGGGACAACATCCCAAATGACAGTCTCCTTGGTAAGGGGGCATTGGAACCAGACAGAGATCCCAGCGCAATGCAGGACCTGAACCTCAGACGCATTAGGTGTGTGGGCACCCAGGATGTTGAGCAGTTCTGCATGATGATCATTACCGGAGTCGATCTGCAGGCAGGCCACATCCAAATACACATGCACGCCAGTAAGCTCCAGTGACAACCGCTAGACATGGGCTGCAAGCACGAGGACAATATTCTGGGCAGCTGGGAGTAAAAGGCGATCAAGCGTGTGGTGAAGGCATGTGAAGATGAAGTCGCGATGAGGATACATCCTGTAAACTAGTTTGCCCATCACTGAAGTCATCATGGTGGTCACCGCCATTCCCAGGTCTGCTGCGAGATCTGCGTTCAACTTCCCATGATACCTAATACTGCAAGCACCGTTGTCCCAATCACTCTTCATCCAGGCCTTCCACAGGATGGGGAATTCTGGCACGAGAGGCGAGAAGCGAGAAGGGATATAAGCGATGTGTGGCAGCTGCGTGTCGAATGCTTGAGGCCACATGAAATACTCGTGGTGGCCCCAGCGACCATCGTTGTAAGTGTAGATCACGCCATGTGCGGACGCAAACTCTGGCACGTAAGCCTAGTTTGGGGATGTGAATACGGATATATCACTGAAACATTGAGCCACAGCTAGAGCATCAAAGGAATGTATTTAACCTGGGCCCTGACATCTGATGTCAAGACACTGTGAAAAGACAAGTAACTTGGTGGGAGAGGGCCATGGCTGGCAAGCACGATTTATGAGAAACAGAAGTTATTTAGCTGATATTTACTTTACTATATACTGCTCATGCAAAGTTATATAAAATGAGTCAACTATTGTGGTTCCTTTCTGCTCTTTTAAATATATAACACACTCACTTACACCTCCAAAACTGAACATATAAAAGCCACCCCATGTAGTGTTAGTATACATGCTATCAATGCTTATGATGTATAGCATGTTGTATTAACTTTGATTATTACTGGCCTAGAACCATTAAAAAACCTCATCAAGCAGGGCTTTACTCTATATCATGTATTTGGCTGTTTATGAGCTTACTCAAGTGCCCTTGCCCTACATCATTACTTACTGCACTGGCCTGTCCCTCCACTGCTGTCTCTTGCACACAGATTCAGCCTATTGCATTCACTTTATGTGTAGTTTGCTGCTAACAAATGTCAAACACATAGCACACCATTGCATAGTGCATATTAGATGGCAGCTACTTTGTAGAGCACATAGCATACCCACCCCTGCATGGAGCAGTGAATTACTCATATTCTAACCTCTCAATTGGTTGCATAGTGCCTTAGCTTCTATACAACATCAACTGCTTCACTAACATATGTATTCAACTTGTTGCCTTCATTGCATATTATATAGACCATATTAGGAATTGCAATGTGCACCATTGCATTCTCCTCATCTGTAGCTTTCTGGTGATATATAATATGTGCCACTTTGCTGGAGTTGTTGCAGACATACAGCCTAATTGATTTGAGGATCTGAGTCTAGCTGAGTTTGAAAAAAAAGTGCTCAAAAAGCGCAAAAACAGCCATCCTGAGAGCTCAGATGTTGATATCTCAGCCAAATCTTAATCAAATCACATGATTCCAGTTGCATTAGTAAGCTAGAGGCTGTGCGATCCCACGCCAATTTTAAGCGCCTGATTATCATCAAAACTGCGCTATTTATGGGCTGGATGGCTCTAGATGAACTTGGATGTACTTGCCTAGCACTTGAAGCACCGCTTTTTGGGCGCTTTTTGGGACCCCAAATCGGGTAAGTGATCTCCCCGCGTAGAGCTTAAGCGGGGAGATCACTTACTCGATTTGGAGTCCCAAAAAGCGCCCAAAAAAGCGCACACAGTTGCTTTAGTATTGGTGGTCTGCTTCAATAGCATTAAAATCAATCTTTTGGCTGTATCTCCCTCAGTTTTGAAGATAATGACATGATTCAAGTGGTATTATGGAGCTCTAGATAGCCTCTATTAGTCTAATATAGTTGCTTTATGATCACTTACCATATTTGGCCTTCATTGATACACTAGCAACTAAATCACGCACTTGACTAATACTTACAGTGTGTAGCAAACTTGTGTTGCTCATATCTCCCTCAATACTTGCTTGATTGACATGATTCAAAGTGTTACAGGTCATATTCAGCTATGCCTATATGCTGGTAAAGCACTACAGTAGCCCCATCCACAGTACCAAGCATAGAGCATAGAATATATACATGCATGCAGTTTGGCAGGGCGCTACTAGGTCAAATGTTGTAACACTATAACAAGTGAAGTTATTGACCTGGTGTTGATGCATATAGGGGTCATTTGAAGTGCTTATAAAGGGCCAGGTTAGTCCCCCATGCTATGGGAATGCCTTGGGGCTGGATGGCATCAAGTACTTTTGGATGACGCAGATAGGCACTAGTATGGCGCCCATTGGTGCACTATAGCAAGGGCGCTTGCAGGGTGAAGTGCTATGCAGCCATTACCAGTGCAATTATTGACATGGTGTTGATGCATATAGGGGTCATTTAAAGTATCTAACAAGTTGTAGTTGAAGCCCCCTAGGTGTGATAGTGTATAAGGGGTGGATGGCAGCAGGTGCATTTGGATGACGCAGAATAGGCGCTGAATCCCAGTGAGAAAGTCACGTGCTGAAATGTGAGCGCTAACATGCAACCCTAACCCCATGGATTCTCAATCTCCGCTCTAAATAGTAAGTAACTTTTGTATTGCCATCAGTGGCTGTGTTTACCAGCGCCTTTCTGAGATTTAAGCTGAGTCGCGTTTTGCGTGATACAAATGGCAGGGATGGCTCGCCCATAAAAAACGATTATTCGTTCCTCATAAATCGTAAAAGAAACTTACTTCGTCCCTTGTGATTTTGAATGAATTTGACACCATTGATAATGGGGCCCACCAGTGGGAACCCACATTTAGCTGTCATCATCTGAAGTGTTACAGCACTGACCCAAATCCATAAGCTGCCAGATAACCTTAAGTGCATAAACACAGCACTTACATGGTTACGGGATGACATCATCATGTTGTCCAGAGAAGAAAGTACAGACAGAGTGGAGAGCTAGGAGAGGAGGAATGTCAGAAGCCAACAGAAAAGGAGGTGGTGATAAGCCCAAGGAGATGAGACAATGTCTCCTCCAGGATAGCGCTTCAGAGGAAGGATGTATATCCTCTCCGGGAGCACTATGGGTTGTGTAAAGTGCAAGGGGAAGAAGCTGCCTAGCAGGTCCTGATTGGTAAGTATTACAACACCAATAACATATGAAAACGTACAAAAGGAATCAAGGCGACGGGCAACATGAGGAACCGGTGGTGGTGCTTAGAGGAGAACGGAGGAAGACACGGACATGAGACTATGTCTTGTCCAAAAACGTGAAGTCAGAGGAAGGACGTATACCCTCTCTGACTAGACGGGGGGTAGGGATGTGCCAGTGCACGGAAGGGGACAATGGACAATGGGTGATGCGTTGGGCGGTGCTGGAGTCACGTGTTAGAGACTTCCGAAGCAAATGATGCAAACATACTATGACAGCGCCAAATGCAAGAGAGCTTGATATTGGCATGAGGTAGAAGAGAAAGAAGAGGTGGGCACAGAGAGAGGAGGCAAGACCCACAAGTGGCGAAAAGCTGTGGCGTGGTAACTTATCGCCAGTCGACATGGCCTGTGTTGAACGCATGCCACTGTTTGTGGGCGCCCATTTGCAGGGCTCCCAGTCATGGTCTTTGCCTCTTGGATCGTTTGGTGTCACCTGCGTGGATCAACGGCCTCTTGCTGTTTCGTTTCTCTTGTAAATTTTCTCCCACTGCTTGCATCCCCGCGGCGATGACAATGACCTCCTCCTCCTCGTTGCCCCCCTCCCCCTTGCTGCTACCGACACTCACAATGTTCTTTTCTCCCGTACGCATGCCACACAACAATCTGTTCGAGTTTTAGGGGGCCGAGGGGACGAACAATAAGTTGGGCAGTGAAAGGGCAACGGAGTCCAGTAGGGAGGGGACAGCTTTGGCTATACAGCCACCAAGCCTCCCCTCCGGCGACGACCAGCCTCACTGGGTGCGAGATGCTATGTCTAGCCTACTTCTGGATGCCGTTATAGAGTATGCTGCCTGTATATTGTGTCACTTTTGTGATGACTGCAAAGGCACTTACAATCGGAACATGCTATCAATGAATAGTGGGAGAAAGTTCTTGTGGGAGCACAGGCATGTATGTCTCTTTCTTCCTCGGTGAACTAACGGGTTCATCCGTGTCTAACCTCATCTCACGCGCATCATTGCGACAGAAATTCGATGTCACTGTCCGTGACAAGTTCAGCGCAATCACATACAAATGCAACATTCCATTGTATGTTGTGCTCAAGCTCAAGCAAACCCCCCTTCTTCCCATGCAACACGTGGCTGGCGAGGATTGGCAAGACATCGGTCTCCTTGCGGTGCCTGCAGGTTACAGGTTCCCCTTCCTCTACCAATGCAACAAACTCGTTGTTGACGTCATCTCCGACTGCGTCAAGAACGAGCTTTTAACACAGCCCGTATGGGCTGATGACATTATGCTGGTATGTTTCACCCCACCCCTGTCCATAACACTGCTATAATGTGCGCACTCACATTTAATTCTTCTGCTGCAGAACATTTTCAGTGATCATGGCCACTATTGAGGGGTTTATTTGAACGACACATGTCTTGAGATGGCAGGGATGAAGGATGCAATTGAGTTCAATGATGTTCTGGTATGTCTTTTATCTGCCGAGTTTCTTACTCTATCCTCTGCCGACGATCATAGTCTTACGCCCACATTTTCTTATCTGTAGCACATTGCTGTTGTTCTTCATACCTGCCCCGAATACATCCTCACTCTCAGCATCTACACTGTCCTCGGGCAGCCTCGCTACACTCTCCCGACTATGTATGGTGAACCATCCCGACAATCCAGCCTCAAGACCACAGCAAGTGGAGAAGCCTGCAGGAAGTTAAAGGGGAAGTCGAAGGCAGTCACATGCAACCCCTCGACTTCACGTCAGGGTGGCCTTGAGTTGGGTGGGAGGGACGTTAATGCTCCTTCCTCTGAGGAATGTGCAACATCCAGGCTCAATGACCTCCTTTGGCGCAACTACAGACGGCCGCGGAGGAGCGACCACAACGACATCCAGTCACCCTCCAACAGTGCCATGTTGCAAGAGGCATTAAATGGAGAAACCGTGAGTATGCTATTATGTCCGTTCACACCACTTGTTAATCTACATTCTCTTCCACCTTGATGCTGCCCACCGTGGTTCTCATCATTGTCAAATGACTGTTCTCATACAGACTTCGACTACTACGATTGACAATCACACAATCCAATTCTTTCGCATGCAAAATGAGCTCGCCTGTCACGTCAATAGAGTACGCCAACTGGAAGGCATGCTCTTACCAGCACCAAGCGGTCATCAACAACCTCTTTGCCATGCGCGGCTGGATGGAGGCCCTGTTTTGTCGGATGTTGGAGCTCTTTGCAGCTGCCTCCAATGCTGCTCCCGCTCACGGTGAGAACAGCACTGTGTCTACATTTGACGACGATGAAGACAACACAAGCTCCGTCTTGATGGTGGTCATGCACCAGCGCCAGCACTTGCAGTGTGATTCCCCAATGGAGTACTCAGAGGGTGCTGGTGCGCAGATCGAGTACTCGGAGGATGCTGGTGCGCAGATCAAAGACCTGGCAGTGCTCGGTACCCTCGTCATCGACGAGGACAAGATTTGGGGCATTTATGGGCCTTGGGCCCCCGAGGACGTGATGAGGGTTATAATGGCTGCGGACAGTCGGGCCCAGTCAGCAAAATGGCCTGTGCATTGCTTTCTCTTGCCATCCACTACGCTTCCGCCTGTATGAATACAATGGTGATTGTGCCTCTCCTGTCCTGACGTTCTCAATTGCTAGTTGTTTGGTTCATATACTTGCACATGTTCTCGTTGTGGTATCATTTTGTGCTTGCTCTGCCTAGTTGCTGTGGTCTCAACTTGCGTTCGCTCTGCCTGGTTATCATCTACCACTACATGATGACACTCGTACATACTTGTAGTCCGTGCGATTCTCTTACCTGTACTTCTTAATATTCTTCAATTGATTTGTATACAGCCAACTTTATAGGACAGTTCTGGTTCACAGTGATACGTCTGCACGAGCGTTGCAGCGATTCCCCACATGAACATGAGCCTGTACACACATGTGCATGACGTGCGAAGCAGCTCGCGGTCCACGAGTGCGGGGACACGTTGGGATGGGTGGCATGGGCAGTAATGTGTTGAAGTTGGTGAATTCACGCTCTTTCAGTTCCAGTTCACGTTTATTCTCCTTTCCAAAAGATAGAACTTACTTCACTTTCACCCTCAGAATATTCTCCGATTTTTCCCAGATTTATTCCCCAGGTAGGGCGCGCTTCACTTTACGTACCCCATGGGATTCAAACCCACAGCACGTCAGCTTGCGCTTCTACACGCTTAGATAGCCGGTGCAGTTAACCACTGCACCACACTCCTTTATCTTTGCTTACTATACTCTTTGCTTTTCTCTGCTTTCCTTTACTCTATATTTGTTGTTATTTTGTCCGTTGGACACTTACACCGGACTCTGGCGTTGCTGCGTTCCTTAGCTGCTCAATACAGAGTCCAGGTGAGTTACAGTATATTTCTGCATGTATTAGTTTAGCTGCTCAACACAGAGTCCAGTACTTGTGTTTCCTGCGCTCCAGCAAGCCCCTAAGAGGTTCTCGCTTTAACATAATGTTTGCATTCCCAGCAAGAGTGGTCTCATGTTTGACCACACCTACAGCCGGCTCCGTGATGAGGTCCAGAACAGCCACAAGATGGGTACCTCGCTGCACTCTAAGCAGCAACCTCGCTGAACTTCACGATACTCTCAGTGGTAACCTTGTTAATACGCTGATAATCTTCGCTTCATACTGACTAAACACACCCCTGGTATCCAAGCTTCACACCCAGCTCATAGACACCCAGCGGTCTCTCGCTGAGCGGATTGAAAAGTACCACACCTGTGAGAGAGGTTCTCCGAGCAAGACCTGTACATCACCCTTGCGCGCTGAAGCTCCCAAATACGATTATTACTGTGATCTGTTATAAGTCCTACACCTTAGGTTACGTGCGACACATGTTGAGCTGGGAAACCTCACACCCCACTGTTGAAGCCACGTCACGGTCGCACATGTGGACCATGAGTGCCTCAAGGTCGCACTGGCTACTAAGGAGGCTGTGACATGAGAAGGTCGCACGAGACAGTTGCTGGTATCGAGCTGTCTCCTAATGTCTCACAGGTCGTTCACTCCATTTACCCAAGCCCACCATTGCAATGTGACTTCGCATCACAGGGACTCGTGAGGCCTGTGAGGATAGTGCGCGCATGTCTGTTGTTGAACTTAGCAGAGCACAACCCTTGCTCTTCGCACGCTCGCATCTATCGTCCACGCCCGCCCACCCTCCAGCCTCGCATTGTTGACCGATGCGCACTGACCCCAATGATCGCATCTGATTGCTTGCACCTCTGTGTGTCCTGCATGAATTTTCTTTGGCATCCACCACAGTCACACTCGACTTCCCCTCTGCCGGCCTCATGTCGACCGCCACTGTCCCCACCGTGATGCTCTAGTACGCGTCATAATTGGTCGCATGCTGTTTGCGCTGGCTACACTTACACCCCCTTGACACTGTCGCGGTAAGTGACCACGGAAAGAAAAGATCCCAACATTGCGATCTTGGTACTATACACTAGTAATGTCAGATCTCTATGAGGAGCGCATTTGTACCATACTGCCTTGTATACTCCTTGAAATCCGCTAGGTCTACCTCTTTGCTTGTCACTCCAAGCCACCTCTTTTCCTTAGATGTCAGTGAATCATACCATTTGTGGCATGGAGCATTGTGGACACTAAGCTTCTAGCCCCTGGTCCAATGGACCCCCTTTGAACTGCTTTTCTTATGCATAGCGGGATGCTGCCTGCGATAGTTGTCCAACATCTTCATCGGGCCTACCATGTAATCTGGATGCCATGTCATCTTGTGGGAGGTTTGTGTGTATCCAAGTGCATCACATCTATGGTACGAGTTTTGATGCACCCACTCAATGTTCAGCGGGCATATCTCCGTAGATACTAAGTTTCAGATGGCTGTGCTCGACAACATCCGGAGCAGGTATGATTTGTGGGATCTAACCAAGGACAAATTTGTCCAAACGTTCGCTACCGGAAAACCTAACTGACATCTTCCTCGCCAGGTTGTGTTCACAGACAAGTCAAAGACCGTGGTCGGTGGTAGTGACCATGGGGTAGTGTACGTCTTTGACCGCAAGACTGGTGCTCCACTCAATGTTCTCCATCAGAAACAGATAGGGCTGGTACAGACTGTGGTGGTATGATCAACAGCCCTCTTCTAGCTCATCCTATAAATCCTTACTTTGTCAATATCAGGCTTTTGACCATGATGACCACACTATTATTGCATGCGGTTCATCGTCGTCCTATGAACCAGGGACGATCAGCCTCTGGCATGGGGAGAAAGGATCAACTAGCCCATTCAAATCATCAGCTAAAATATCTTGCAGAGCACTCGTTCAATGGGCGATCCATCTCATATTGATCATCCCAGCTGCAGCATTCCTTTGGCAGAGCTTGTCAGCTAATGTGCGTAGCGATCCCTTTGTCCCATCACAGTAGTCTCACATTTCTGGAGGTGAATCTGGGCGTATGGATCAAGCACCTTAGAAATATGACACATAGGAACCAGGACCCCGTACTCAACGCGACATATGAACTTATGGGAGAGTGTGTACCCGATGATGCCTTACATGCTGCGCAGGCTGAACTGGCCACATGGAAGTGTCGGTATGAGGAGGTTATAGCTGAGACGCTAAGAAGGGAGCATGACAAGTTAGCAATGGAGTATACTCCTTAAGGTGTGGGTACAACGGAGGAGGCACAGTCTGAGTTGAAAGATGCAGATGTAATCTTTTTATAACACCCATAATGTAGATCACAAATCATTACACTACATCTACACGACAAGGCAAGGAGAAACAACAGCGCAACATCGACAGCGAGAGTAATATAGATAAATAGAAGCTCAACCTGGTTCAGCTGAGTAAGCATCGCATTTAACCTGTACTATACAGCGACACTCACAACAATCTCCCATCCGGCTTATATTGTAGCGCTTGAGCACATAGTAGTACTAACATCATCAGGTACGATGAGGCTGGTAAAACTGCTAATGCGCTAAGTATGTGTGTTCGACAATGGTTGTATACGGTTGACTCACCATAGATATTCCCCTATGCACATGGATGCGCACACTCCTACGGCATTCGGATGGGGCAATGTGGGGACTGAGTACGGGTGTTACCGCGCACTTTTGGACGTGGAGACGAGGCCATACTTGGGTGATATTGTGGATGCGAAACTGAGGTGTCGTTCGGTGAGACTATGTCATAATGGCAGTATGCAAGAACTTACACCGACCCTTCAAGAACTGAAAGGATCTCTGGATCTGTTGTACTCAGTGTGGGTAAAAAAAACCACACACTTTTAGAGTTTGTCACCCAATGAGGTTGAATGCTGTTCTAAAAGTCATTATAAGGGGATGAACGATTTCAGGAGATAATTACAGCTTACCTGGGTGCAGCAGACACAAAACCGGAGCCATGTTGAAGTGAGGTGGGGCGGAGAGCGATGCGAGAGTACAAGGCCAGGAGGTGAACAACAAAAGCAGGGGCGAGGACAAGGGAAAAGCAGTCACCTGCACACAAGATTGGCACTGTGGTGACAAACAAGAACAAGCAGTCTGATGACATATGGTGGGTGCTCACTGCAATCACGCCCTGAGGCTTGAGCGCTTGGTACCAAGACTTCTAGACTTGGACATCCAAAATGCACCCCAAACAGCACGTACTCCCCCTCACGCTTCCTTTCTCTGTCAACACTCTCAAATAGCGCGTCTGTAACTTGAAAGGTACTTCATGCTTCATGTGTGTAATTATTTCTAATGTATTTGTTTTACAGTGCCTGAACAGCGACGTCAGTGGTCTACCTCATATCTTGTCAACGTCAACCAGTTCAGAGGACAGTGCCTGGTTATACCAGCTTGCCTCTCATTGCCTCAGGTTATATTGCTTTAGAAGCTCCTGTAAGCATAGTTGCGAATATCCTCTTTCATATTACTTACGCATGTGTTGCCTGTTCTGTACATGCTCGCTCCTATGGACGCGTTCTTCTAATACTTGGTGGGAGAGGGCCATGGCTGGCAAGCACAATTTATGAGGAACAGAAGTTATTTAGCAAATATACAATTTACTGTATACTGCTCATACAAATTTATATAGAATGAGTCAACTATTGTGGTTCCTGTCTGCTTTTTTAAATATATGACACACTCACTTACTTGGTGGGAGAGGGCCATGGCTGGCAAGCATGATTTATGAGGAACAGAAGTTATTTAGCTGATATTTACTTTACTGTATACTGCTCATGCAAATTTATATAGAATGAGTCAACTATTGTAGTTCCTTTCTGCTCTCTTAAATATATGACACACTCACTTACACCTCTGAAACTGAACATATAAAAGCCACCCCATGTAGTGTTAGTATACATGCTATCAATACTTATGATGGTGTATTGACTCTCATTATTACTTACCTAGAACCATTAAAAAACCTCATCAAGCAGGGCTTTACTCTATATCATATATTTGGCTGCTTATGAGCTTACTTAAGTGCCCTTGCCCTACATCATGACTTACTGCACTGGCTTACCCCTCCACTATTGTCTCTTGCACACAGATTTAGCCTATTACATTCACTTTATGTGTAGTTTGCTGCTAACAAATGTCAAACACATAGCACACCATTGCATAGTGCATATTGGATGGCAGCTACTTTGTAGAGTACATAGCATACCCACCCCTGCATGGAGCAGTGAATTACTCATATTCTAACCTCTCAATTGGTTGCATAGTGCCTTAGCTTCTATACAACATCAACTGCTTCACCAACATATGTGTTCAACTTGTTGCCTTCATTGCGTATTATATAAGCCATATCAAGAATTGCAATATACACCGTTGCATTCTCCTCATCTGTAGCTTTCTGGTGATATATAATATGTCCCACTTTGGTTGAGTTTTTGGAGAGATACAGCCTGATTGATTTGGGCATCTGAGTTTGGCTGAGTTTGAAAAAAAAGTGCTCAAAAAGCGCAAAAACAGCCATCCTGAGAGCTCAGATGTTGATATCTCAACCAAATCTTAACCAAATCACATGATTCAAATTGTATTAGGAAGCTAGAGGCTGTGCGATCCCACACCCATTTTAAGCGCCCGATTTGCATCAAAACTGCGTCATTTATGGGCTGGATGGCACTAGATGCACTTGGATGACCTTCTAGCGCTTATATAACTTTTGGGCGTCTATTTTCTGCCTATATCGGGAGCCCATCTCCCGTTACAGGAGATCCACGCTCGATATAGGCAGAAAATAGACGCCGAAAATGCGCATTTAAACGCTTTATTACTAGTGGTTTACCTTGATTGTATTCAAATGAGTGTTTTGGCTGTATCTCCTTCAGTTTTGAAGATAATGACATGATCCAAGTGGTGTTATGGAGCTCTAGATAGCCCCTATTAGTCTGATATGGTTGCTTTATAATTACTTACCATATTTGGCCTGCATTGATGCATCAGCAACTAAATTACACACTTAATTAGTACATACAGTGTGTTGCAAACTTGTTCTGCTTATATCTCCCTTAATACTTGCTTGATTGACATGATTCAAAGTGCTACAGGTCACATTCAGCTATGCCTATATGCTAGTAGAGCACTACAGTGGTCTCATTTACAGTACCAAGCATAGAGCATAGAATATATACGTGCATGCAGTTTAGCAGGGCACTACTAGGTCAAATGCTGTAACACTATAACAAGTGCAGTTATTGACCTGGTGTTGATGCATACAGAGGTCATTTGAAGTGCTTATTAGAGGCCAGCTTAGTCCCCCATGCTATGGGAATGCCTTGAGGATGGATGGCACCAAGTACTTTTGGATGACGCAGATAAGCGCTAGTATAGCGCCCATTGGTGCATTACAGCAAGGGCGCTTACAGGGTGAAGTGCTATGCAGCCATTACCAGTGCTGTTATTAACATGGTGTTGATGTATATAGGAGTCATTTGAAGTGTATAATAAGTTGTAGTCAACTCCCCCTGCATGCGGTAGTGTATAAGGGGTGGATGGCAGCAGGTGCATTCAGATGACGCAAAGTAAGCGCTGAAGCCAAGTGAGAAAGGCACGTGACTTTGTGTGCGCGCCAAAATGTTGAGA
Organism: Grammothele lineata; assembly: GCA_002150815.3. NCBI lineage: Eukaryota > Fungi > Basidiomycota > Agaricomycetes > Polyporales > Polyporaceae > Grammothele > Grammothele lineata. The sequence goes on along the minus strand of NDFF03000204.1, from coordinate 26,010 downwards.
AACCCTAACCCCATGAATTTTCAATCTCCGCACCAAATAGTAAGTAACTTTTGTATTGCCATCAGTGGCTGTGCTTACTGGCACCTTTCTGAGTCTAAAGCGGTTTCACACTAAGGGTAACGCGGATGGCAGGGATGGCTCGCCCATAAAAAACGATTATTCGTTCCTCATAAATCGTAACACCTCTGAGACTGAACATATAAAAGCCACCCCATATAGTGTTAGTATACATGCTATCAATGCTTATGATGTATAGCATGTTGTATTACTTATCTAGAACCATTAGAAAGCCTCATTGAGCAGGGCTTTACTCTATATTATGTATTTAGCTGCTTATAAGCTTACTTAAGTGCCCTTGCCCTACATCATTACTTACTGCACTGACCTACCCCTCCACTATTATCTCTTATATACAGATTCAGCCTATTGCATTTACTTTGCATGCAGTTTGCTGCTAACAACTGTCAAACATGTAATATATCATTGCATAGTGCATATTAGATGGCAGCTACTTTGTAGAGCATATAGCATACCCAGTCATGCATGGAGCAGTGAATTACTTATATTCTAACCTCTCAGTTGATTGCATAGTGCTTTAGCTTCTATACAACATCAACTGCTTCATTAACATATGTGTTCAACTTGTTGCCTTCATTGAGTATTATACAGACCGTATAAGGCACTGCAACATATACCATTGCATTCTCCTCATCTATAGCTTTCTGGTGATATATAATATGTCCCACTTTGCTTGAGTTGTTGAAGAGATACAGCCTGATTGATTTGGGCATCTGAGTTTGGCTGAGTTTTTAAAAAAGCGCTCAATAAGCGCAAAAACAGCCATCCTGAAAGCTCAAATGTTGATATCTCAGCCAAATCTTAACCAAATCACATGATTCAAGTTGCATTAGTAAGCTAGAGGCTGTGCAATCCCACGCCCATTTTGAGCGCCCAATTTGCATGAGAATTGCACCATTTATGGGCTGGATGGCTCTAGATGGACTTGGATGACCTTTGAGCGCTTGCACCACTACAAGGGCCATGTGATAAGTTGGTTTTTATGATTGCTATATTGAGCAAATCTCCGGGTCCCGGAGGTTTTCCCAATATGGTAACCACTAGCACCAACTTAGCACATGGCCTCAAAGCGCTCACCAGCATGCAGTTTGGTAGGGTGCTACTAAGCTAAATGCTGTAGCATTATAACAAGTGAAGTTATTCACCTGGTGTTGATGCATATAGAGGTCATTTGAAAGGCTTATTAGAGGCCAACATGGTGCCCCATACTATGACAATGCCTTAGGGGTGGATGGCACACAGAACTTTTGGATGACGCAGATAGGCGCTGGTATGGTGCCCATTGGTGCACTACAGCAAGGGCGCTTACAGGGTGAAGTGCTATACAGCCACTGCCAGTGCACTTATTGACATGGTGTTGATGCATATAGGGGTCATTTAAAGTGTATAACAAGTTGTAGTTGAAGCCCCCTAGGTGTTATAGTGTATAAGGGGTGGATGGCACCAAGTGCACTTGGATGACGCAAAATAAGCACTGAAGCCAAGTGAGAAAGGCATGTGACTTTGCATGCGCGCCAAAATGTTGAGAAACCCTAACCCTATGGATTTTCAATCTCCGCTCTAAATAGTAAGTAACTTTGATATTGTCATCAGTGGCTGTGCTTACTGGCGCCTTTCTGGGTTTGAAGCAGTTTCACACTAAGGGTAACGCGAATGGCAAGGATGGCTCACCCATAAAAAATGATTATTCGTTCCTCATAAATTGTAATGCGTGCCACACTCCCAGATCTCCCCTACTCCTGCCTTGAGACAAAGTGCAATTATATCTGCTTGCTTTTAGAGACTGCTCCTAACTACCTCTGCCATATCCCCTCGTGTGTTGCACATCACGTCCATTCTAGCACAATTCCCGCCTGGCACACTGTGTGAGTGTGTACTGTCTCTTCAGCACACTCTCGCCCCTCCCGTAATGTGTCATCTTGGCATGTGTTTAATGGCTTAAGCTTGGTCCCCCATTTGTTTTGAAATAAAGCGCGATTACATCCGCTTGCTCTGCGTAGCTATGCCCAACAAGTCTCTTCTGTCTATCATTGTGCCTCCACCCCTCTACGCATCTGTCCTGGCGCACATTCAACAGTCCCACCTTGATCCCTCATTTTCTCTGAGACAAAGCGCGATTAGATCTGCTTGTTCTACGCGAGCACGCCTAAATTTTCCCACTCTCATACATCCTCTCGTCACCCACAACACATCCATTCCGTCACGCATCCATCCTGGTGTGCAGCTAGTGCTGTCAAACCCCTTCCTCATGTGCCTTAAGACAAAGTGTGAGTACATCTGATTGCTCTAAAGTTTAGCCCCTATCACACCCTCCCGAGAGCCCCTTCCCCCCAACACATCTAAGACTACTCGCAGCTCAGTTTGTATGTCCTGTAAGTTGCTTCCCCCTGTCAACTGATGCCATTGATTTAATTTGTTTATTTGTCTTTCATTGTGGTACTTCTCTTATGCCAACATGGGAGTAAGATGGGATGCCATGTCGACAGCGTGTATATTGGTGTACATGTGAGCAATGTCGTAAAGAATTCCCCACACTGAGCAAAGGCAAGCCATGGGCTACCAAGCCAAAATTGTATCGCCACCAACAGACCTTAGAGGATTCTCCCATACCCGCCGTGACGGATATGCCCATGCCCACTGCAGAGGACACACCATCCTCCTTGGAGGAACAATCTGACCTTTTATTTGTATCTACGGTTCTTCAGTAAGATACCTTTACCAAGTCTGTCAGGCTGATCCTTGGTGCTCCTACACCCTCTCTCTGCACCACGGTTATGGAAGGGATATCTAAGATCCGATCCACCAAATCTTCACGAGACAGGCGTGAGGTACATGTGGCCACAGTGCGCTGTCACGAGAAGCTTACGGCTATTGAGTCCCACCTTCGAGAGTTCAAACAGATTTTGGTGTCCCTGACGAGCGTAGAGTTGGCTCAGGTTGAAGGCAACTTACCTTGAATTTATGGCATACTTGGGTGAATTACACGGTCGACCCCATTTTTGGACAGAAGAAAGGATCAAGTACGCGCCTATCTGAATAATGCACGCACTTGAGCAATTGAACTGTGACATCTCTGTCCCAAAGAGCCTACTGCTGATCCCTTGGAAGTTGATAGCAGTAAGTGTAGCTTAATGTTTGTGGCGCAATGTTCGCTAATGCTGACTTAGGCCATCACTATGACATACCTGTCAGTAGTGATCACATCATCGCCCAAGTGGTGATGTTTCTTGGTGTAGTCTTCAGCGTCCTAGGCAAGGCCAGTCGCAAGGGATGTGACTTCCTCATGGAAGGCATGATTGCCCTGGTTGATCTCGCATTTAATACCTCCCCCCAACCCCACACACGTACTTAGGAAAATATTCTCACTCAGATCCCATCCACCATGCGAAGCGCATTAAAGCAGTTTAATTACGATTAATGAGGAACGAATAATCATTTTTTATAGGTGTGCCATCCATGCCATTCGCGACATGCTTAGTGTCACCCGCTTCAGACTCAGCCTGAACTCAGAAAGGTGCTGGTAAGCACAGCCACTGATCCCACTACAAGATTTAGTTACTCATTAGAGCGGAGATTGAAATTACACAGGGTTAGGGTTGAGTGTTAGCGCTCACATTTCAGCACGTGACTTCTTTAGCCTGCACGGTGCTAGAGCTCACCCTTGGCCTGCACAGAGTGCTTAAATGCGTCATACAAAAGTCATTGAAGCCATCCATCATCAAGTCAACATCTGAGGGAAGGGGAGCTTACCCCATCTATGTATAGCATTGAAATGATGACTGTATAGACCTTTACCTCATCCCTAAGTCCAATAGTCACTAAATTATAGTAGTTGTGACATTGAGGCACGCTCTGAAGTACATTAGTGTTAAGTGCTGAATGCACATTACTATCATAAAGCAACAAGGGTGTGACTGCAGCACCCTATAGGGCCTTCTATCAAGTGTCTTCAAGCAATCCATCATCAAGATGACATCACTGATGGAGGGAGTGTATGTCATGTGAATATAGAGTTCAAATCATTATTGTCTGCACTTCAACCTTGTTCTTAAGTGGTCTACTTACAGAGCTATAGGAATCTTGACATATGGCAGCCTTATAGCAGCTATACGTACATGTATTGCCTGATAGGGAACCCCTGAATGATGTGATCCAAATGCGAGGAATATAGCTGAATTGCCCTATGCAATGGCTTTCTATTGAGCCCCCATTCATATTAGCTAGCTGTCACACAAGCATGTTACACTCACTAGCGCTTACATGTGTCATCTAAAACATCTTCAAGCAATCCATCATCAAGATGACATCACTGATGGAGGGAGTGTATGTCATGTGAATATAGAGTTCAAATCATTATTGTCTGCACTTCAACCTTGTTCTTAAGTGGTCTACTTACAGAGCTATAGGAATCTTGACATATGGCAGCCTTATAGCAGCTATACGTACATGTATTGCCTGATAGGGAACCCCTGAATGATGTGATCCAAATGCGAGGAATATAGCTGAATTGCCCTATGCAATGGCTTTCTATTGAGCCCCCATTCATGCAATTCCTTGCTGAACTGGGTGAACTAGGTGTATGTCAAGTTTTGTCACTGCAAGTCACTCTGAGTGACAGTAGTCACAGCAGAGTGACTGGAATGAAGGGGTTGTTGTGGCACAATAAGCTTACATGTTGTTGGTGCCTAAGGGCAGATAAGATAGGGATAATCTCGGACTATCAGGTGCTTCTAAGATCATGTGATTTGAAGCAGATTTGAAGGAGATACACAAATATCTTCATAAATACGCATTTTAATCGATTTTTGACACTAAAATGGCTCTCCTGGACGCATTTTTGGCCCCGATTTAGGCGCTTAAGGGGCCCCATGAGCGTTTGCTGAGCCTTGCTAAAGGGCTCCATAGCGTGTCAACAGGAAGCACAAAAATGATGTCTGTTTACGAGTTGTGGAGCTCACCTGCAAGCTGCAGCTAGCGCTTTTGCGCGAAAAAGTGCTCGTTTGAAGGTGAAGATATATGAAAACTGCAAGTGCCTTTTTCTAGTTCAATAGTCCTGCTTATGGCGCACCTGATGCAACTTGAATGATGTCCTTTGGATCAAAACTGATTGAGTTATGGAGCAAACAAAACTGCAACTCTATGTTGCAGCCTTCTTTTAATGCACTACATCCAAACTCTCTCTTATCAATCCATCCCAAAGATGGACATTAATATGGGAGCTTAGTCAGCCATCAAATGCGCGTATTTATAGGCTCTTGAATGAGCCCCCTAATGATGTCATTTGGTGGGAAACTGACAGAGTTATTCACACAACTCTATTTTGACCCCCTTCATTCTGCACTAATGATAGACAGTTACTAGTGACTAGGCAGTCACATTGTCGCACTCTGCCGCTATTTGGGCGCTTATTTGTCATTTTGAGTGTAAGCTTAAGCTCTTCAACTCTAATAGGGTTTGCCCTCCTAGCTAGGCATTTAAAGTTATGCTTTATAGCTTGAGTGGGAGATTAAGCTCAAGATATGTGCCACATGGCTTTCACATGGCATCTGCATGGCAAAGAGTATGTTGTGACATATATTTTAGCATATGTTGTATGAGCCATATCTCTATGATGCCTAAAGCAATATAGGACATATTATATACCATTAAAAAGGTAAAAATTGAGGGGAATGCAATGGTATATGTTTTAAAATTTGATAGCCACCTTTGATGGAGTAAAATTAAGAGCAGTAAGCTGATAGCCTAAAATATAATCTAAGCTAACATGTGGTGTGCATTGTCAAGCCAGAGGCGTGGAATAGTAGGTTCAATGTTAATCACATATGTAGGTAGTAGATCTAGATAGACATAATGAATAAAATTTATATTAATTAAAAACTGTAACATAAGTTGTATGTCATGTACCCTTTAGTAATAATTTGACAGCAAAATGAACTTCTTTGCCATTCCTCATTAATTATAGCTGCCAGTAATGGCCCACTCCTCCCAAGTCCTCTGATGTGTCAGCTGATGCCTTGTTCCTTCAAGCTGTTCTGGACAACATCATGATGTTAGTGTTTGCCATCCATATTCTGTACAAGCACATTACGTCGAGTGCTCAAGGGAAGAAGTACCGTGACTATCTAGCAAAGTGGTTGCAAGGCATCCAAAACCTGCATCAGGACCGGTATACTAATTGTACTAACTGTCACATGGCATTCCATATATACAACTTCCTGAAGCTCTTTAGCCCCATCTATTCCTAGTGGACGTACCCCTTTCAGTGCATGATTGGGCATCTTCAACGATTCCCTCATAATGACAAGCATGGTAAGCATCGACTATTTACAGTATAAGAACCTCATATTGACTGAAACATTCAGGCGAAGCTGAGGCAACTATGCTCTATTCATTTGTTTGAGCTGGAAAGTTACGACGATGACTCCACCAGCCCGACTGCCCCGCCATTCTTCTTCAAATCAAATGCTTCTTTGAGAAGGCATTTGGGATAGGAGATATGCGTACGCCCTCTTCAGAAACCCCTAAGGACGCCGGCGTTGGAGGAGGTTGTGCATCACCAATTCCATCGAGTATCCCATCAGACTTATTGCCGTCCCTGGCACATGCAGAGTATACCCAAACCGTCATGCTCGCCCACTACAAGGATAATGATGTCTATTCTTCTCAAGCTTCTATCCATATCAGAAACAGCCTTGTTCATTACATGGGGCAAAATTGTCTGCAGGAGTTTGGCAGTATCAAGTACATCTACAAGATAGGGACTTATGTCAAGTTTGCCATTCAAGCTCACCTTCTGCCTCGGAGCCCAAATTCTTTCGCTAGATACATAGATTTTTCTGCCACTGTCTACTCCTCTACGATCTCTACTCGGCTTGAAATTATCGATCCCTCCCAAGTGATCTGTCACTTTGCAAGGTTAGATATGCCTTCCGGGGACGTTGCTGTCCTTTCTCTATATAGGGTATGTTTATTTGTAAATACGCTGTGATAAGATGACTAACTCTACTATTGGAAGTACTAATCTAGTTTTAGCTGTACATAGTATCCATGCTCGCGTGACCTCTCAACATTCTAATACTATGACGTTGTCCCTACCAGGGCTGCCGCGTTCACGGTAGAAAAATCAGTGTGAGACGTAGAAAGACAGCTGCTGGCATCAAGCCATCTTCCGACGTCTTGCAGGTCGTTCACTTCATTTACCCAAGCCTGCTGACACAATGTGACTTTGCATCACGGGGACTCACAAGGCCCGCGAGGGCAGCACGCACGCGTCTGTTATTAAACTTTGCAGAGGGCGACCCTTGCTCTTTGCGCGCTCGCACCTACTGTTTGCACTCGCCCACCTCCAGCCTCACACTCACCTCTCACCTCTGACACCCGCCTTGATTACTCGCCTCGCATGAGTAACCCTCTCTGACTCCAGCCTCACGCGCGCTCGCACTCCTGCTCGGCGCTCACATGCCTCCACCACTGGTCCTCTCCCACCTGTATTCGACCTCAGTGCTCTCGTACTCAACCTTAGTGCTCACCCACATTCTCTTTCACTTGCTCTCTCGTGCACTCACCTCATGTGCTTGTGCACCCCCTTTCACCATCTCTACCCCCCACACAACACCTCTTCTTTACCCTCAGACATCGTGCACGTGTCCTCAAGCACTATGGACCCTCGTCATCGCCAGGTGAGTTGCATGCAGCGGTGTGCAGTCAGATTACAGCCCTGATTTTGATCAGACTTTGCTCTCTATCTCAGCGCAAAGGGATACAACTTGCATGTAAGATGGACGGAGGTGATGAAGGTAAGTACACATTGTGTGTGATTGGGCCGTGTACTTACCTCTGTAAGGCTGTTAAATTCGGCTTGGGCTGGGAGAAGGAGAAAATGAAGCATGGTTTGAGGGGTGATTGCAGTATCTCGTGGCACCGGGTAAGTCTCTGGTTTGCTGTGACCCGGTGCAATTGCTCACCATGTAGACCGCACAGCAGAAGAGCGGTCAGAGGATCAAAAAGTACCACACCAATGAGTAAGTCTTCCCTCGTATGACAATTATGCGCACTCACATGCATTGATTAGCATACGCAAAATGTTGCACAAGTCCGAAATCTTCAAGGAAAACCTCCTGCGTGAGGAGGCTGAGGTGAATGAGGTAGGCAGTGCGGGTGAGGTGGGCGAGGGGGCATGAAAATTGTAATGTAGGCATCTTTTTTAACAGAGACGTTGCAACAAGTACTCTATGGCGCACAGTGGATTGGGGGATGGACGAAGCTTGATATATGCATACAAATCTGTCGACATTGAGTACATATTATACCATTTCGGGCCGCATCCTACTGCGACATCTGTGGAACGCAGAGTGTGTGCGCAGTGCCAACAATTGGCCCTTGTGCTGCTGCGGTGTCGTGAACGGCCCGGGCTGGCCTGCCTCAGTGGGTGACATAGCTTTCTGTGCCTGCTGATTGCCAGATAAGTGGGCACTGATCGGGTGCTAATCGCCTGCTCCTCCCGAAAATGAGGCATTTATGAATTTCCCCAAACAGATCCGTACATGTCAAATTTGGGACATTACTAAAATCTACATCTACATATTGAGTTTAAGAGAATGTTTGAGTGGCTTATAAATGTCATATATAGGAGATTTGTTAACAATACAATTCAAACTCCATTTTTGCGCTATCGCCACATAGAATTTTGTTGTATCAAAAACAGGACCAATAATAAAGAATGTTCTTTAACGATTTCCCAGTCCATATATAGTATGCTTTAAAAGACAGAAAAAGACTTGCCATGGAGCACTGCTTGCAAAAGTGAGCAGACACTTTGGTGCAAAAAAAGCCTATTTGAGGCTGAATATATGAGAGAATCGCAGACACCTTTTTACAGTTCAATAGTGCTGCTTCTGACGCATCTGACACAACTTAAATGATGTCATTCCAATCAAAATTGATAGAGCTATGGCGCAAACAAAACTACAACTCTATCTGGCAGCCTCCTTTTAATATGCTACATCCAAACTCTCTCTTATCAATCCATCCAAAAGATGGACGTTGATATGGGCGCTTAGTAAGCCGTTAAATGCGCGTATTTCTAGGCTCTTGAATGAGCTCCTAATGATGTCATTTGGTGGAGAACTGACAGAGTTATTCATACAACTCTGTTTTGACCCCCTTCATTCTGCACTAGTGACAAACAGTTACTGGTAACCAAGCAGTCACATTGCCACACTCTTTTTTTTTTTTTTTTTAAATCGAATAGGTGTATTGTATCCCATCTTCCGTATACAGGGACCTGCAGCAGAGCCAAGGGCGGGCGGGGCACCAGGCCCGTACGCTACTAGCACGTACGTAAAAGAGGTAGAGATGTGGTAACATGAAGCATCGTGGGCAGATGAACAGTCGGGGGCAGCCCGGAGGCGGGGGAAAGGGAAGAGGGGTGGGAATGGACGACAGCAAGCTGCCTTAGTGAACACTAGCTAGGGGAGTCAGGAAGGAAGAACAACTAGGGTGCTGCCTCGCGTAGGATGCATGCCGGGGAGTATGTATGGATGTCGTAGCGCGCTCTCAGGAAGGGGCCAGTCTCCGAACGTGAAGGCGCCTGAATTGTCCGCCAGAAAGTCGATGATGATAGAGAACGGGTCAGACTCTCGCAGCAGAGTCTCCCAGTCCGTCGCCTGGAAGCGCCGCTTGTACTACTCGCAGTGGAACAGGACATGATTCTGCGTGTGAGCCCAGGCGTTCAGGGGCGGGAGTCTATACTGCTCCTCTATGCCCACCGCCGCCGCCGCCTCGTGTCGTTTGACATTGCCGCACTCTGCTGCTATTTGGGTGCTTATTTAACATTTTGAGTGTAAGCTTAAGCTGTTCAACTCTAATAGGGTTTCCCCTCCTAGTCAGGCATTTAAAGTTATGCTTTATAGCTTAAATAGGAAATTAAGCTCAAAATGTGCCACATCGCTTTTGCATGGCATCTGCATGGCAAGATACATGTTGTGGCATATATTTTGGCATATATTGTATAAGCCATATCTCTATGATACTTAAGGCAACGTAAAACATATTATACACTGTTAAAAAGGTAAAATTGAGGGGAATGCAATGGTGCATGTTTTAAGATTTGATAGCAACATTTGATGGAGTAAAATTAGGAGTAGTAAGCTGACAGCCTAAAAAATATTGTACAAGCTAATATGTGGTGTGCATTATCAAGGCAGACATGTGGGATAAAAGTTTTAATGTTGATTGCATATGTAAATAGAGGACCCAGATAGATTGAATACACACATTGAAAACTGTAAAGTGAATGGTATGCCATGTAGTTTGTAATAATGATGTGATAGCAAAATATACTTCTTTGCTATTCCTCATTAATTGTAGCTGCCAGCAATGGCCCACTCCCCCCAAGTGAGGGTATATAACATAGCACCACTCGTCATATATGAATTACAGCTCTGTTATTACATGCCTTTCTGATGTATGATGTCCGTACAAGGGCCTCTATGCCATTGCACACTTATTTAAGGGAGATGCCCAGTGGTAATTAAAATAGGTCTAGTATGACCACCTTACCTTGCTTCATACTGCCTCCCATCTCTGCTACTCGTATGTATATGATCTTTATTCTCAAATCTACAGAGTTTGAAAGACCATATTCAGATTCTAGTATAAAATTGCTGCCATCCAGAAGTTTACCAAAACCAGCACATCTAATGCCTTCCCCAGGTCAGAAAGTTTTTGATGATGGAGGTCATCATAGTGAGTCTGAGTCTGCCCCGTCACATTAGCCCATGCCCATTAAATATCACCCTACTGCAGCATTCAAGCACTTAGTTAAAGACATTAAGAAACAAATGGACACCCAGGTGGTCTGGGGTAAGCAACCCTCAGTGTTTGAATGTGATTAGTTGTTACAACTTATGAGGAATAAATAATCATTTTTATAGGCAAGCCATCCCTGCCATCCGTATTACCCTTAGTGTGAAATCGCTTCAGATGTTATGCCAAGGCCAGAGCGGGCATCTATAAGATGTACGTCGTGCGCACGCGGTCAAGAGTCAAGGGATCTGGGTAGACGTATGCTAAAAAGGCGAAGTCAAGCACTGTGGTAGAGGACGAGCGACACACAGAGGTTCTGTGAGGAGAGAGGCCTCAATTGGAAAAGGAGGTCAAACTGAGGGACGTCCTCAGGAAGATCCAAGCTATATAAGTACATGGGGAACAATGACTATGGATGATCGCGAGAGAGTCCGAGACAATAGAGATGAGGGCGTGAGATGATGACTCCAAGTGAGTTACGATGAGTCGTACATACAATAGTGATGTTGAATCGCCGCGGGACCGAGTGGTACAGAGGTTACACTCATTGAGGAACAGGAAAGGGAAAAGAAAATACCGGGCAAGAATGTTGTAACATTACCCCCATTCTATCTTGACGCTACCCTGTAGCGTCTCAAACCTCGTTGTCATCGGGCGATCCTTCACTGACCATGGGGTCCTCCATCTCCTCACTGCTTCATTTGTCGTAAGCGCAAATCTCGCCATCGGAGTCTATGCCGTACTTATCCTTCTGCAACTCCAGGAAGTCCTCGTAAGGACCCACGTAGCCGGGGCTCAAGCTACGGCTTGTGACGGGGGGAGACACCTGACTGGTGCTCGCGGCAGGAGGGGGTGCCTGGCTGGTGGACGGGTACGTGATGCGGGCAGAGCGTTGGCTTTGCCGGGATTGGTGGGAGGAGGTGCTGCTCATATTGCTCCTTCGACTGGTGAAATGGCGGCCATGACGAGCCATCTGGGCGATGCACGGAGGCGGGTTTGAGAGGTGTAGGACCTAAGGAGGGACCGGAGGAGCAGGGACTGGGGGAGGATGGACATTGACGTCGTTGGCGGGGATGGCCGCTCTAGCCGCTGCGAGCTGCTGCGGGTTGAGGAGGTTGTGGTAGGTGCCAGCATGGACGTAGGGGACGTGGCCGTGGATGTGATCAACGATGGTTTCGAGGGATAGGGTGAGGCGGTCCTGTTCATGGACCAGGTTTTGCTTGGCGGTGCAGAGGGCGTCCATCGTGGAGCGGACAGCCCCCAAGGACTCTCAGGAGTACTGGACGGCCATATTTGCATCTTGGGCCACGTTGAGGATGTCGCTGAGGTAGTGCTCCTCGCCGACGAACCTGTCGCGGAAGATGTTGAAGTGGCAGCGGAGAAGTTGGACGAGGTTGATGACGACAGCGCAGGTCTGCTGGCGGGTACAGATGGGGAAGTGTCCAGACATATCGGCAGTGAGGATGCGAGTGCAAGTGTGAGTGCGGGTGCGAGTGCAAGTGCGTAGGTTGTGGATTTCAGAGGCGATGGGTGCACTTATAAGCTTTCAGGACCTCCTATGAATGTTCCAAATTCGTCCCTGGTTCCCAGGAGTTTTCGCTCGTCGGGTAATCTCTCCACTTGACAAAGAATTGCATCTTTTTATACCGTTTCCGATGTCCGGCGATCGCTTCCACTTCCCATTCTTCCTCTCCTTCGACAAGGTCAGGTGGCAGAAGGAGGTAGTTTGGTCCGTGCATGTCATTTTCCTTGTATGGGGTGAGAAGGCTGGCGTGGAATATGGGGTGGATTTTCCATTGGGCAGGAAGGTCCAGCTTGTATGTAAGCGGTCCAAGGACTTCCATGATCGTGAGAGGGCCTTATCTTTTCATGGCCAGCTTTTTGTTGTCCTTGAGAAAGCGGAGATGCTTTGCTTCTAACCAGACCTTCTGACCCTTTTTAAAGGGTTTGAATCCCCGAGTGATCCGTTGCGCCATGTGCTGTTGTGCGAGCTTGTGCGCTGCCATCGCCTCCTGTCTGACTTTCTCCAGATTGTCGAGGTGTTCCTCAACCGCTGGTACGGTCGTTTTGGGGATGACTGATGGGATTGCACATGGGTTGTAGCCCGTCATGAGGAAGAAGGGTGAGGCATTGCGGTTCTGCGCAAGTCTCTGGTTGTGCATGAACTCTAGATCCGGTAGAAAATCCGACCATGTTTCTGGGTGGTTTGCGCAGAACGCTTGGAGGTACGCTTCAATTTCCTGGTTCATGCGTTCCGTTCCACCGTCGGTTTGCGGATGATATGCTGTGCTCATGGACGACTTGATGCCTGTGAGTCAGGTGAGCTTCTGAAAGACTTTTGCTGAGAATTGGGGGCCTCTGTCTGAAATGATGCGCATTGGTAGTCCGAAGTGCTTGTACAAATTCTGGTGGATGAGGTGTGTTGTCCCTAGTGCATTGATGGTCTTCGTGCAAGGGGCGAGAATTACTCCCTTCGTAGCATCGTGGTCTGCCATGACAATGAGTGCATCAAAACCGTTGGATGGGGGTAGGTCGGTGATGAAGTCGACTGAGGTGGTTTCGAATGGGTAGGCGTTGGATTTTGCAGGGATCGGCATGAGTGGGGGTACGGTTGGATGAGTGTTAATCTTGGTTTGCTGACAAGTTGCGCATCCTGCGACGTAGTTCCGTACAAACACTGCCATGCCGGGCTACCAGTAGTCTCTTTTCAGCAGCTCCAACGTTCCAAACTGTCCTGGGTGTCCCATAGGTCGAAGATCATGATATCATCGCACGATTTCCCTCTTAAGGTCCTGATTGGGAGGGACATAGCAGCGGTCTCTGAAGAATACTAGCCCATCTTCAAACTTCCAGTCCACCAGGGTCAACTTCATTGGTAGTGGCGTGCCGTCTTTGGCAGCCGCGAGGGCGTCGAGTACCACTTGATCCTGTGTGTGGATGTCTTTGATTCTTTCTGCCAGGGAAATGTTCATTGCTGCTATGAACAACTTGTCTGGGAGTAGTATGACTGCTTTGTAATCATTGTCCTCCAAGTTCAGATGTTGTAGATGGGATAGGGTGTCAGATTGGACCATGCGCATGCTGGTGACGTGTTTTAATTGCAGATCGAACTGGGATAGAAAGAGGCTCCATCGGGCTTGTTGTCGGTTGAGTTTTTGTGCCGTTCAGAAATAGGTGAGGTTCTTGTAATCAGATAAAACTTCGACCGGGTGCGGGCTTCCCTCTAGATAGTGCCGCCATTCCGTTAGGGCTCATATGATTCCTAGCAGTTCTCTGTCGTAGATCTCGTAGTTCCTCTCTGCTGAGTTGAATGACTTTGAAAGGTACGCGTAGGGATGCATGTCCCCGTTAGAGTCCGCCTGTCACAGGATTGCCCCTGTGGCGAATTTCGATGCGTCAGATTTGATGGAGAACGGTTTGGTTTTGTCTGGCATGAGGAGGACGGGTGACGAGACGAATCTGGCTTTAAGCTTGTTGAACGCATCCCATTCCACGGATGTCCATTCCCATTGCTTGTCCTTCTTGGTAAGTTCGTGCAGGGGTCGCGTGTGTTCCGAATAGTTGGGAATGAATCACCAGTAGAAATTGGCAAATCCTAGGAATGATCGCACTCCTTTGACAGAGGATGGTTCGGGCCAATCTTCTATTCCTTTGAGCTTTACAGGGTCCATAGCGAGTGTGTCGGGTTTCACAATGAGCCCGAGGAATTCCACTTCTTCTACATCAAAGAGGCACTTTTCTGGTTTTAGGTAGAGGTTGTTTTCTCGTAGCGGTTGGAGTACCCTTCGCATTCGTTCTTTATGGGTCTTTCGATCCTTGGAGAATAGCAGCATGTCGTCCATGTAGATGACGAGCCATCCTTCCTCTATCCACCAACTGTTGTAGACCTGATACATCAAGTGCTGGCTAACCCCCTGTCCCGTTATGCAACTGGACTGGGCAAGCTTTCTAATGCATCATGAAGCTCCGAGTGATCTGGGATCAACCCCCCAAATGCGGTAGGTGACCTCTGAGGGCCCATTATCAATGCCTAGGCAGTGCAGATTAGCTTATCTCAACAGATAACCACCCAAAATCTTATCTCCGGGTTTTCCGGGGTTCCCAGCAGTGCCCCGCCTATTCCCGGCACCATCCCATCAATCCTGCACACCCTCCCGTGCCTCCCGCCCCCCGCACGCGCTTTGGGCGCTTTTTTTGGTTTTTCAGGAGACCCCATTGAACTTATAGCGCAATCAATTCCCCACCTATTGGGGGCGCACTAGGTGCATTCAATGCAGATTGTAGCCGCATTTCTGACCCACCTAATGTGCCCGCAATAGGTGGGCTAGTGCTTGTTTACTAGCAGAGGGTCAAATGGGGCATGGGTCCCCATCAGACCTTGAATAGCTCACGCATTTTTTGCGTCCTGCGCACGCGAAGGGGCGTGTTTGAAAGCTGTGTTCAAGGGCTTTAAAATGCGATCTTTCGCGAGCGAATCCGTCTATGCGTTCCCGAGATAGGTCATCTGCTCCTCCTGGGTAGCACTAGGGGGAGCAGGTGTATCTCGGGCAAATGTGAACGGAATTGCGCCGTCTTTTTTGCGTTTTGTGCGCATTTGTAAGTACTATTGAGGGGTACATACGCACAGCTGCGTGCATTTGATTTGCACCCTCGGGAGGGGGTGGAATCCTCCCATAATCACCAGGCCAGGTAAGCCTATCTCCCTCATTTGTGGTTCGTTTCTCTTCGTTTTTGTTGCATTCTGTGCATGCATATGATCTCAGTCTGGAACAGGCCCTGCACATATACATTTCTCAAAGCAACTGTTTACAAGTAGGGAATACTGTTTTTAGACCTGCCTGTATTCATCCCTCTCTAGTACCCTTAAAACTCAACTGGACGTTTTGATACTTTCTACACTTGTTTGATACATTGATCTTAAGTGTATTAAGTAGCTAGAATGATCATAATTCATCAGACAACAAGATGGGGCACATGTTCTCCTTCTAACCCTATGTGGGAGGAGAACATGCTGTATCTCCACAACCGCTCTACCTATTCACAAGCGGTTTCTTTCCCCAATCTCACATATCATTTTCCCATTGATCCTCCAAGTTTCAACACAATCGCATGGTGCGATCTCTTGTGAGGTCTTTATCAGCTGAACAACCTGCACCTTCCAAATGCAGCAGGTGCTCACCCAACCACCTCCACAGAAAAATCTAAGCATCAGACAAAAAATTGGATGATTGGAACGTGTTCAGCAACCCAAAAAACAGTAAGGAAGGTACTTACATGAAGGGAGAGATGGGTGCAGAGAGCTAGGATGAGAGGTGGGTGGTTTGTTGTGAGTAGCAGCATAGGATTCCGTGTGCACTTTATGCACAGCTGCTATGGCTGGGCCTCTGGCTAGATCATTGGAACACAGCTCCCTCATTTCTCAACCGTTTTCCTCCATTCTTTTTGCATCCTGTAGGTACTATTTGTCGGTCCCATTTCTGGGTATTTATGGCATAATCAGGTACAATATACATGTGTGGTGAAGAGGGACATTTTGAAACTGATAAGCATTCCAAGACTCCAAACAAGACCTGATAACAAATATCATTGGCTTGAAAGATAGTGTACTATGATGCAAACAAGCTACAGAAAACCGCTTAGCGATATCTATTGAAGGACAAGAGATGTGGCTCATGTACCCCAGGAGGAGCACATGTGTCTGGGTGGATGTACACTGCTGGAAATGCAATGGTGGCGGTGGATTGTAGGATTTATAATTATGCTTGATAAGGGAAAACTTGTTTGAAGGCAATTGGGTCAGTTCTGACAGAGATATCAAGGGGGAAACCTGGCTTTGGCTGAGTCATCAGTGTACCCACCATGCAATGACATTTGAGTGTATTGAAAGTGCGCCAGTGGGCCTAGAATTTAATAGTAAAGCACTACAAGCTACAACAAAAACGAAGGAGAACGGATGAGAACTGGGGAAGATAGATCTGGCCTGTATGGTGGCTGAGGAGGATTCCACCCCCTCCCGAGGGTGCAAATTAAATGCGCGCGGCTGCGCGCATGTACCCCTCAATAGTACTGACAAATGCGCACAAAACGCAAAAAAGACGGTGCAATTCCGTCCACATTTGCCCGGGATACACCTGCTCCCCCTAGTGCTACCCAGGAGGAGCAGATGACCTATCTCGGGAACGCGTGGACGGATTCACTCGCGAAAGATCGCGTTTTAAAGCCCTTGAACACAGCTTTCAAACGAGCCCTTTCGCACGCAGGGGACGTAAGAATTGCAAGAGCTATTTTCGGTTTGATGCGGGTCCCTGCTCTATTGAGCCCCCTGCTAGTAAACAACTACTAGCCCACCTATTACGGGTGCATTAGGTGGGTCAGAAATGCGGCTACAATCTGCATTGAATGCACCTAGTGCGCCCCCAATAGGTGGGGAATTGATTGCGCTATAAGTTCAATGGGGTCTCCTGAAAAACCAAAAAAAGCACCTAAAGCGCATGCAGGGGGCGGGAGGGCGCGTGCGGGGGGTGCAGGGGGCGGGAAAGTGCGTGGGATTGATGGGAAGGTGCACGAAATTGATGGGAAGGTGCCTAGGATAGGTGCAGGGTGGGTAGCTACCCGGGAGATCTGGGGATTACCCTAGGCTGTTATCTGCAGAGATAAGCAAGATTGGCTTATCTGCTCACTGATAAGAAACCCCCAGAGGGCTGCCTACCGCATTTAGGCAGGCCCCCGGATCTCCCGGGGGCATCATAATACATCAGAAAGTCAGCCCTGTCCAGTTGCATAACGGGACAGGGGGTTGGCCAGTACTTGATGTATCAGAAGTACAACAGCTGCTGCTCTATCATGTTGCTGAAAAGGTCATCCATAAGGGCTTAGAAGGTGGCTGGCAAGTTGCAGAGTTCGAAAAACATCACCGTCGGTTCGAAGAGTCCTCGTTCGTATTTGAACGCTGCCTTCCATTGGTCACCGTCTTTCATCCGAACGTTGTTGTACCTGAAGCGCAAGTCTAGTTTGGAGAAAACCTTGGCGCCTTTGAGCTTATCTATAAGGTTCTGGACGAGCGGGATAGGATATGAGTTCTTGATTGTCCCTTTGTTTAGGTAGCGGTAGTCCTGGCATGGTCACAGGGATCTGTCCTTCTTTCCAGTGAAGAAGAATGGCGATGCCATGGGGGATTGAGAGGGGCGGATGTATCCTTTGCGAAGGTTCTCGTCGATGAACTCGTTCATAAGCTCAGTTTCCTTTGGCGACAGTGAGTAGACCTTGCAGTTTTGGGGGACGAAGTCTGGTTTCAAATTGATGGCGTGGTTGTAGTCGCGGGAGATGGGGAATTGTTCGGATGCTTTCTTTTCTAATACATCCTTGTAATTCTGGTACTCCGATGGAATAAGCTCTTCGGTGGTCTTAGGGCTTTCCTGGGTGTGTTGTCTTTGTGCCATTTCTATTGCTGAGTTGACCTTTGCACGTATCCACCGGCCTTGTGCATAGGAGAAGGCTGCTGAATGTTTCCAGTGCGTTACGCGTCTGATGTGTGGGCTGCCTTCTCCTTCGTTGAGGTGTTCTTCAGTGAGTGGTTCCTCTTCGTTGGAGAATATTCCAATGACTGGTTCTCCTTGCACATAGGCAATGAGGAGATCATCCGGGTCAAGGTCAATTGGTTCCTCAAAAGGTGGAGGGCAGTGATGCTCATCCGTGCTTGGTTCAGCAAATTGTGCGGCACAGGCATTGACTTCTTCCAGGCAATGGTCAAAGGAAGGGTCTAGACGAGGAATCATTTGGTCGATAGGTTCAGGTTCATCTTCTACCGTTGCTCGCGGTCGCGGTTTTGGTGACTCCACTTCGGAGGACCCTTCAAATTCTACCTTCCCGGTTTGCCAGTCAATTTCCGCAGTGGTTCGCCGAAGCCAGGGAAGGCCTAAGATTATGGCTTCCTTCCCTAGTGAGGTTGCGAGTAGCTGTGTTCGTCGGGTTATGCCTGCAACGGATAGTTCCCTCCAAGCGTAGTGTGTGATTACTCCTTGCTTGTTCTGGGTGCCGTCAACGTTATATACCGGTATGTGGTTAATGAGCGGGGTGAGGGCGATGTTGTTGTCTTGAGCGAACTGTTCATCAATGAACATTCCTCCAGCTCCAGAGCCGATGAGGGCAGGGGTTTTGACGGTTCGGTCAATTGTGACTGGAATACGCATAGATCGATTGCTGACATTTGCTAGTATTACAGGAGAGACCGTAATACGGGGCCATACTGACGTCGATTTAGATGGCCATCTCAAAAACCCTCTGCCTCCACGATGTTTGCTACCTCCTCTCTCTCTGCGGGTGTGAAGGAGCGGTATAACACTCGAACACGAGAGATTGGGGCATCCAGTTCCGCTGGAGCGGGGTTGTTGGGTTCTGAGGCCGTGACTCTGATCTTGCGGTAAGCTGGGGCGTTCGCCGTTCCTTGGTTGGGGCTTGCGGGGTTGGCGTTCTTTTGGGGGCAGTCCCATTGGCCATGTCCGAGTTTGCGGCATCTAAAACATCGCCCCTCCTTCTTGTACCGCGTCCGTTCTTCGTCTGTGAGCTTCCTCAGCCTGATTGCATTGGGTGATTTTCCTTAGGAGGAGGTCATCGAGCCTTTTGTATAAAGGCAAATGTGTACATTTATTATTGTACCGTGCTTATCAAAATGTAAGCCCCCGCACCTGCACTCTGTGCACAACGCGCGCACGCCGTATTAGACGCTCATCAGAAATGACAGGCGTCTAAATCAGGCCTTGACAAGGGTCCGTTCAGTAGGCGCCCGTGGGAGGGCCATCGAGTCCTCTTCGCCTCGACCTCGTTGAAAACGCAGATATGAGCTCAAAAACACCCTAACATAGCAGTATACTATGTAGTAGTGCAGAATACCAAGTTTTGTACAAGAATGTTGAGCTATTTCTCTGTCTGAGAGAGGTTCAAAATTCCCCTGATTTGGGCACACCGGTCCGGCTTGTAGGTGGGCCATCCGAGCACTGACTCGCTCATTGCCTGCTACTTCTCCCTACCTTGCCTCGAGATAGTAGTTGCTGTGTGCTTTGCATACGCAAACTGCAGATGTTAATGCTAGAGTGTAGTTTGCACTGCAGTAGTCACTAGTCAGCCATAATATCAATATAATACTACGGTCCTGCGGGGCTGGCCTTGGCCAGGACTCCATCCGACTCGAAGCAGGACTCTCGGGTCTCGAAGCCTGGGATCTCACTAAATGCACATCCCCGCAGGCACACTGGGAAGGGGTCATTTACTCGCTGTAGATTCCATGGGCATTCGTATAGTAGTTCGGTGCAGGTATGCAAGGGTTGGAATGCCACACTCTACTGTAAGAACAGTGCCAATCCAAGCTCAAGGTCACCTATGAACCCGGAAGCCCTAAAGTGCCAGCAGGCGAGCCAAAAAGTGTTTTACCGCACTTCCAGTAAGTAATCCGTAACATTGATTGAAGTATAATTAGGAGATAGGGATCACATACTTCCCCATAGGGCGGGAGATGCTTACTTAGTCCGGTGTGGGTTAGGTGCATGTCTGAGGGCTCTGACTCCAGATTCCAGAATCTAAGATTCTGAGACTTGAAAAATTCTTTTTAGGGCTCCATGACTTGCTCATGGTAGTATCATAGACCACGCAGAAGTAGATTAAGATGTTTGCTATGTTGGACTGGCTTGAACAGTTTGGTTTGCCGTAGACACTCTGAACCGAGCCTGTAGTCACGCTATGCCCAGTCAAAGTGACTCAAATTGGCATCAAACAGCCTCCAGTCGCACATTTTGGAAGAACCAGTGGTATAACAAGTGTCAAAACGTGTATATATAGTATAGAGTGTGCCTACGTGATATCTGCGAAGAGATTTGAGGCTATCAAGAGATATTTCAGTTTGGCGAAAAGTGTGCGCGCGGGGCGTGAGCAGGGCACGCACGCGTGCACAACCTGTGAAATGATTAGTTTCGCAGGTTATGCTGGATAAGTGTGGTGCGGCTCGGCTAAATGGCGCGTGCGCTAAAAGTAATAAATATACACATTTGCTATCATACTTTTGAGTCCGATGACTTCTTCTCCGACGATTCTTTGGTGAGCTCTTGTCCTTTACGCCACTGGAGGTCCAAGCGGGATGCAAGGGTATAGTAGCCGTCTATGGTTGTGGGGAGTTTCTCGACCGTCATAATGTTGTTGACCAGTCCCTTTTTGAGTCCGGTGAGGAAGTAGTCTGAGAGGACTGCCACAGACCTGATGCCTGCCCTGACCGCTAGCGGAAGGAATTTGGTGACATAGTTGTCGGCCGTACCAGTTTGTTTCAGGGCTTTCATCTTAGCAATGGCATTGTCGACCAGGTTCAGTGGCTCAAAAGACTTGTTGAACTCCTTAATAAAGTTGGCGTATATGCCAAAGCCATGTTCTAGGGACATCGAGGGGTCAATGGAGAACACTTTGGTTGTGAACGCATCCTTCCATGGTCCGGCCGATCCTCTTATCATGTATGACAGGATGAAGATGATTTTCTCTTCATCCGTCGAGTAGGATTGCGAGTTGAGGCGCAGGTACATTCTGCACGAGTTGAGGAAGTTGTCCGCCTCTTCACGGTTTCCGTTGAAGTCCGGCGGGGGGTGGATCTTCCATTCAGAGACTTTGGAGGTGTTAGACATGGTGGTGACGAGGGTTATAGGAGGACTCGGTAAAGACGGTGGGCTTGGTGGGGGAGGCGGAGACGGGGTCCTCGCAGGAAGGATGGGTTAGAGAGCGTGGATTGGGGTTCCTGGTGCCGATGGTTGTGGAGTGGGCTTAGTGTTCGAAGGTCCTGGCGTAGGTTGTCATGGCGCCGGGGTAGGGATATAGGATGAGGGTCTGGTGCGAGGTGCCGAGGTGGGGACCTGGGTATCTGGTGAACGTCTGGGGTTCTCAGGTGTTCTGGAGTCCCACGCGCTTTTTCGTACTCGTTGGATACGATCTAGTATGACTCCGTCCTTGCTTGTGGTGTAGACCCAGCCTAGGAAGTCCGACCAGGTGATGATCCATAGTCCGATGAAACATTGTTTGTCGCGAAGGTCTGATGCTGAGGGAGGTCTGTCTGCGCTTTAGTCTGCTACTGGGGGTTCGTTACTGGATCCTGATGCTGTGGGGTACCCGACTTTCTTATAGATCCTTTGTCGGTTTGCTTCGCTGGGTTTCTCAAAGTCTTTGTGTCGTTTTGTGTCTTCTGGGTCGTAGTTGAGTCTGTATGGGCAAGGCTGTTCACTGCAGACTCCCCAGTTGCCAGACTCTTCCTGATAGCTCTGGTCAACGGTGCCAGCCTTGTCGTAAATGTGTGTGCTTTCATTGGTGCACTCCAGGGTGGCTGTGTGTGTTCAATGTTTGCCTGGACTTAAGGAAGTCGGCAAGTAGATGAGTTTGACCTAATGTTACGCCGAGGCCAGAGCGAGCGTCTATGAGATGTATGTTGTGCGCACGCGGTCGAGAGTCGAGGAATCTGGGTAGACGTATGCCAAAGAGGCGAAGTCAAGCACTGTGGTAGAGGACGAGCAACACACAGGGGTTCTGTGAGGAGAGAGGCCTCAATTGGAAAAGGAGGTCAAACTGAGGGACGTCCTCAGGAAGATCCAAGCTATATAAGTATATGGGGAACAATGACTATAGATGATCGTGAGAGAGTCCGAGACAATAGAGATGAGGGTGTGAGACGATGACTCCAAGTGAGTTACGATGAGTCGTACGTACAATAGCGATGTTGAATCGCCGCGGGACCAAGTGGTACAGAGGTTGCACTCATTGAGGAACAGGAAAGGGAAAAGAAAGTACCGGGCAGAAATGTTGTAACATCGGACTTAGTAAGGCACCAGTAAGCATAGCCACTGATGGCAATACCAAAGTTACTTACTATTTAGAGTGGAGATTGAAAATCTATGGGGTTAGGATTTCTCAACACTTTGGTGCGCATGCAAAGTCACATGCCTTTCTCACTTGGCTTCAGTGCTTACTTTGCATCATCAAAATGCACTTGGTGCCATCTACCCCTTATACACTATCACATAGTGGGGGACTTGGCTACAACTTGTTATACACTTCAAATGACCCCTATATGCATCAACACCATGTTAATAACTGCACTGGCAATGGCTGCATAGCACTTTACTCAACAAGCACCCTTATAATAGTGCAATAATGCGTGCTATATTAGCACCTATTTGTATCATCCAAAATGACTTAGTGCTATCCACCCCCAAGGCATTTCCATAGTATGGAGGACTAAGCTGGCCTCTAATAAGCACTTTAAATGATCTCTATATGCATCAACACCAGGTCAATAACTGCACTTGTTCTAGTATTACAGCATTTGACCTAGTAGCACCCTGCTAAACTGCATGCACATACATATTGTATGCTCTATGCTTAGTACAGTTGATGAGACCACTATTGTGCATCGCCAGCATGTAGCCATGGTTGAACATAACCTGGAACACTTTAGATCATGTCAATGAAGCAAGTATTGAAGGAGATATCAGCAAAATAAGTTTGTTACATGCTGTAAATACTAATCAAGTGCATGATTTAGTTGCTGATGCATCAATGCAAATCAAATATGGTGAGTGGTGATAATAAAACTATATCAGACTGAAAGGAGCTACCTGAAGCTTTATAACACAACTTGAATTGTGTCATTATCTTCAAAACTGAGGAAGATATAGCTAAAATATTAATTTTAAGGCTATTGAAGCAGACTGCCAATATTAAAAGAGCTGTGTGCACTTTTTAGGCGCTTTTTAGGACCCCAAATTGGGTAAGTGATCTTCCTGCTTATGCTCTACGTGGGGAGATCATTTACTCCTTTTGGGGTCCCAAAAAGCGCCCAAAAAGCAGTGCTTCAAGCGCTAAGCAAGTTCATCCAAGTTCATCTAAAGCCATCTAGCCCATAAATAGCGCAATTTTGATGCAAATCAGGCACTTAAAAAGGGTGTAGAATCCCACAGCCTCTACCTTACTAACACAACTTAAATCACGTCATTAGATTAAGGTTTGGCTGAAATATCAACATCTGGGCTTTCAAGATAGGCCTTTTTGCGCTTTTTAGGTGCTTTTTTTAAAAACTCAGCCAAACTTAGATACCCAAATTAATCAGGCTGTACCTCTACAATGGCTTGAGCAAAATGAAACATGTTATATATCACCGCAAAGCTACAGATGAGGAAAATGTAATGGTTTATATTATGAAGCATGATAATATCTGTAGAATATGCAGTGAAGGTAGCAAGTTGAACACATATGTAAGTAAAGTCACTAATGTTATATAAAAACCAAGGCACTGTGCAATAAATGGGGACACCAAAATATGAGTATTCTGCTTCTCTATGCATAAATGGGTATACTATATAGTCTACAAGGTAACTACCATTCAGTTTGCACTATACAATGGTGCACTACATGTTTGACATTAGTTAGCAGCAAATTAGATACAAAGCAAATGCAATAGGCTAAATTTGTATGCAAAAAATAAAACCTAAGGGGTAGGCCAGTGCAGTAAGTGACGATATAGGGCAAAGATATAATCAGCAGCCAATTAAATGATATAGAATAAGGAGCTGTCTAATGATGTTCTCTAACAGCACAAGATAACTAATAACAGAAGTAGATACAATATTATATTATGTATCACAAGTGTCCATACCATGTATACAAACAGTTTATAGGGCAGCTTTTATATGTTCACTCTCAGAGGTGTAAGTGGGTATACTGTGTATTTGAGAGAGGAGAAAGATAGCAGTATAAAATATAGTAAATATCAACTGAATAACACTTGTTCCTCATAAATTGTACTTGCCAGTTATGGCCCTCTCCCACTAAGCTATTGTACTCACACAGCATGTTTGCATCATTAGGGTTCCTGAATGTGTTTACCAAAAAAGAAGGCTAAAGCCAGTGGTTCCTATTACAGACTGAAGTCCTCTCCCCCTCCACACCTGTCCTCCCTGCGCTAGAGGATTTGATTAGTGGCATGCCTCAAGAGCTTAAGGCAGCGCTAACTCTACCAGCAGCAGACATCACTGAAGAAACCGCTGCAGAACCAGACCTCCTACTTGGATGCGACCAATATGAAAGTGCTATTAAACTGCTGGCCAAACTTATTCAAAGTTACCAAGTTGAAATTGCCAACCTCTTGGCTGAAGCTCTGGTGTTCAAGAAGAGATGTGATAGGTTGCTAAGGCTCTGTAATGCAGTTGCAGACCGTTATATAACCGTACATAGGGATATGTGCAGCTGCGAGGATTGTGTCAATGTACAATAAGCATAGACACTTGCCCTAATAATGCCGAATTCAGTTTAAAGCCTAAAAGTCTCACTCCCATACACATATGAGTACTACAGCATACTTCTAAAGGCTTGAGTATAATATGCAGTAACTCTTAAGCAGCTCAATAGCTCCCAAGCATGATCTACATAGTTATTCAAGCACTCCTGAGCATTCTCGAGCACCAATCACATCTACAGCCTGCTCAAAACTCTAACATGGTGCTCAGGAGGAAATCCCTTTTTCTTAATGCATGCTATGGGCACTTTACGATTAATGAGGAACGAATAATCGTTTTTTATGGGCGTGCCATCCGTGCCATTCGCGACACGCTTAGTGTCACCCGCTTTAGACTCAGCCTGAACTCAGAAAGGCGCTGGCAAGCACAGCCACTGATCCCACTACAACATTTAGTTATTCATTGAAGCGGAGATTGAAATTGCACAGGGTTAGGGTTGAGTGTTAGCGCTCGCATTTCAGCACGTGACGTCCTTAGCCTGCACAGAGCGCTTATGTGCATCATCCAAATGTTGTTGACGCCATCCACCCAATTAAAGTCAATAGTATGCTGGGGAAACTACTCCAGCCTTGCATTAATGTTATATGATGATCATTTGTTCGGTCTTGGGGCTCCTTGCTCCTTTGATTATAATGTTTTAATGTTTCTGCCTTAAGAAGTGCATAGTAGTTGTATTTAAGCACCTAGTATGTGTCGCTTGCAAATATCATTGCGCAACATCAAACCAAGGGCATGATGATTTATAGTGACTGTAATCTATTCATCTCTAACTGCACCACCACTACGGTCGTCATTCTTTCAATGCTTAGCCCCC
>NDFF03000203.1:0-13008 GCA_002150815.3 Grammothele lineata | reverse complement strand
CGTGCTTCCAGCCCGTATGCTGTAGCATCAGAGATCATTGTAGCGGTATCAAGTTTGAGACAGGTGAAATGTATTGCATCTGAAGAGGTAGCAGTAGCATCACTAGTACTCAACTTGTCAGTGAATCTGCGGGATAGGAACGCAGTCAGATGCATTCCCACTACTAATTCAGTCGAAATCAGTGATCGATACACATGCAACACAGCGCGTATGAAACGAGCTCGGCCCCCGCGGCATCCACGATGGAGAATTGGGTGGGGAGAGGCAGCTGAGGTGCTCGATAGCGAGACGAAGGTTCTCTCTCGCCTATAGGCCGCTTATGTCATGCGTCGCCGAGGGATAGAAGCGCCCAATTCTCACCCCACCTGCGGGCGCTCGACGAGCGCTTGGCCGCGAGAGAGGCGTTGAAAATGGCCAAAATTTTGGCGTGCCCAAAAACCTCGTGGGAAAAACTTCGGAGTGCGTTTTTTGGACTCTTTGGACCTCTCTGACCCTTTTCTGATCATCAGCCACCCCTAAATAATTCGATTTCGCTCAATATGAGATTTGTCGACTTTGATTGTCCGCAACTGTATGTTCAATTGCAAGTTACGAAATGGCATCTCGAACGGAGCGGCGAAGCCGCAGCATATCCGACAATTAGTAAGTAAGAGAAAGAGGAAAGTACGAGCGCTCGCGCCTGGTATATCATAGACGGCGCTGTAGAAGCCCACACAACGACTGATGCACCATTGGGTCTTTGCTGGGGTCAGATGCATTACGACTGAGGTCATGGAGTAAAGCCAGTGAGCATTCATTCAACCACTGCCCTCACGATGATCTCACAGCGGACTCGGAAGCATCGTGCATATCCCTGTCATCCTGCGACGCAGAACCCGGTCTTTCTTTGGACCAATTCATGCTTCCTGACTCGTCCTTCTGTCGGCAGAGGTGCCGCCACACCGAGACACCCGGGAACGAGAACGCCAACAACATCTCCAGAAGCCCACTGAGTCCAGGACGACCCTAGCCAACGAGCCAAAGTTAACCCTAAAACACCCGAGCCCGAGCCTGACATCCCAACTCGAAGTTCCGTACTCGAGCTCCCACCCGAGCCCCCAGCCAACCGTTCTGAGTTCACACCGTTCGCACACGCACGCCGCGGTCGCAGTCGTTACGAAAACGTTTATGCCGGCATACATCGAACGAATAGAAGAAGTACTGTACATGTACACTAAGTCAAGAGGGGATAGGGTGGCACTCGGAGACAACGGTCCATCTTCCACTCGCAGTCCGCCGACGAGGCCAGCTCCCGCTACCACTGCGCTCGGGTCCCGAGTCTCGACACGGCCGTATCCGGCGCACGTCGAGAAGCAGCGAGGGAAGCGAGGGAAGCGAGGTATTCAGGGAGTAGTACGTGGTCGACGGAATGCCGCGGGAATCCGACTAAAAGTCTACCAAGAATACAACAGTACCGTACACATATACGGGGGTAGTTAAGCACCCAAGCTAAAGCTAACGCTAATGCTAATTGGGGGGAGAGTCGTAAGGTAACGTACAAACGGGAAGAGGGGACGGAGGGAGGAGGAGAAGGTGGGTCATTTACAGCCCAGCTCTCGAGGGGAAGAGAGGGAGAGAGGGAGAGGGAGAGGATGGATAGCATGGTGGGAGTACAAGATATGATGAGACGATCGGTGTCGGTGTCGAGGTTGAGGTCGGGATCAGGGTCGAGGT
Organism: Grammothele lineata; assembly: GCA_002150815.3. Classification (NCBI taxonomy): domain Eukaryota; kingdom Fungi; phylum Basidiomycota; class Agaricomycetes; order Polyporales; family Polyporaceae; genus Grammothele; species Grammothele lineata. Next base: position 11,295 of record NDFF03000203.1, on the reverse strand, counting down.
CGGGAAGTAGGTGAGGGTGACCGCGAACGGCCTAGCAAGCACCGTCGAGCTTAATGCCCGGCCGACGCGTCGCCTTAAGTAGAAGCCTATTCCTGAAGAACGTCGTGTGCATGCACACCATCCCCTCCAGGAACGCTCCCGTGTCCGCCTCCGTCATGCCGGGGGGAAAGGCAAAGTCGAACGTGAGCACGAGCCGCGCGAGCGCGTGCCGCATCTCGCGGTACGCGAGCGGCTTGCCTGTGCATTGGTACGGGCCTGTGTGCGTCCCGGTCGCCGTCAGCGTCGTCTACGAGCAATGAAGGAAGTGAGGGAGGGGAGAACATACCAAACGTAAACGAAGCCAACACCCCCCTATCCGCCCTCGTCCCCGCCCCCCACCCCCCCCCCCCCCCCCCCCCCCCCCCCCCCCCCCCCCGGCCCCCCCCAAAAGTGCTCCTCGCTCACCTGCTGGCTGTACGCCGCGAGCGCCACGACCGTCCCCTGGGGCACGTACCTCCCCTCGAGGACCACCCCCCCATCCCCAACGACGCGCGGGATGAAGAAGGGCGTGCCGAGCCGGAGGGACTCGTTGATGACCCCATTGAGGAAGGGGAGGGCGGCGAGGTCCGAGGCGGGGAGCGGTCCGGAGGGGTCTGGGAAGGCGGCGTCGAGCTCGGCGCGGAGGCGGGAGAAGTAGGGGGGGTGGGAGAGGAGGAAGTAGATGGAGAGGGCGGTGATGACTGCGATGTTGTCCGAGCCTTGCGGGTCGAACGTTGGGAGTTACGAGTCGAGAGTTGAGAGTTGGGGATGGAGAGTTGGGAAGACGTGGGGCATCACATGATGCCGAAGGCGTGATGCGGACGAGCGAGAAGCACGAAGATACGAGGGAGAAGGAGTGAGAAGCTGTTGGGGAGCATAGAAGCCGCGATGAAATACTCACCGCCCACCGCGGCGATGTACGTATCGCCTTCGATGTCCCGCTGCGACACCCCGTTATGGAGCTATATGTGCGGGAGACCCCATGTCGTGTCAGAAAAGGCAAGAATACATAACAGCAATGGAAGAAAGCGGCATTACCAAATACCACGCCAGACCGTTAAACTCGGGGTTCGCCTTGATCCTCTCACGCACGCCCCCGCCGACGCGCTCGAGCATCACGCCCCCGCGCTTTGGCGTCGGGACATTCCAGAACATCTCGATGATCCATGGGGTGGGCCCGAGGCTACGAGGAAGAGAGAGAGAGCAAGCGGGTCGGTTTCGAACTCAATTCTACTTGGAGGAAGGCCAAAGCACGGCGGGGAAGCACGACATACATATCGATGACAGCGAGCGCGATCTTTCCCGTCACGGACAGTCCCTCCGGGTCTCCGCGCGCCATGAGTGCCTAGTTATGTCAGAAGCCGGAAAACAGAAGGGGAGGAGCGCCGGATCGGTCAGAACTCCGCTCCGTGACAGTGTAGTGAAATGAGCAGCGCCGCGCGCGAGACATACCGATTCAGAACCCCCGAATATGATGTCAATCTGCGTGTATGTGCGTGTGCGTATTCCAGAAAAGGTCCCATTCAGTTTCCTCCGCGCCTTGACGACGATGGGAGCGGGAGACGGGACATACCGTATAGTCAAAGGCCCAATGCGACAGCGCTTCTTTGAGATCGACGAGGCCGCTCGCGCTCTCGGCCTGTCTCCGCTCGATGCACCGCACGAGCTCGTTCGTGCGCCGCTCCAGCGCGGGCATCAGCGCGTCCATCCTATTCTCGTAATCACCCCAGCAACCCCAAGAAAGAAAAAAAGAGCGGTGGTTGGCATTCCATCTCCCAAAAACAAACGACGAAAGAAGACGCAGTATGTACCCTTTCACGGTGAAGAGCGCGCCCCACGCGCGCTTGCGCTCGCGGTGCGCGGCGGTCGAGGGCGGCTTGAAGAAGAGCTCGTAGCCGGGCGTGCGGATGTGCCGCCGGTAGGTCTCGCTCTTCTCCATGGTTGAGTAGAGCGGGATGAGCGAGGCCGAGTTAACGGAGAGGATGTTCGGCCCTGCCGTGCCGTCGCCGGGCGCGAAGAAGAAGGACGAGGGCGTGGGCGTGGGCACGGGCACGGGCATGGATGCGGGCGCAGCGCCGGGGACGGGAGCGTTCATCGATAAGCAAAGTGTGAAACGAGGGTCGAGGGCGGGCTCACCGATGCGCACGAACGGTCCATAGCGGAGGTGCAGCTCGTGAATGAGCAGATGCTTACGGCCCGAGATGGAGTTGACGAGGAGCCACAGCGACGTCATGCGCGCCAGCATGGGCCCTGGGTACGAATAGAGGGGATGCCATGGCGACGAGCGGTATGTAAAGGTTACCGCGGCGAGGGAGAACAAGTAGGTGGTGTAGAATACAGATGTTGCGCGCAGCGCATGTCGGGAATGATCAGCGGAGGCGAGGACGAGCGCGTAGTGGGCTGCGAGCACGAGCGCAAGAAGCAGCACCGCCTGGTCTCCCCGCACAGGCCACCTGTGGACGAGTGCCCAAGACGCCTGGAAAATGACATGACGAAGGGGGCGTGGTCGGTATCGGCATACAACATCAGGGCGCGGACTGCACGAGGGACGGAACGTACCAGACCAGCCGCGGCTGCACTGAGGAGGCCCATGGTGCAAGTGTGATTGCAGGGCATCTGGATCAATGCGAGCGTAACGGCGTTCGAGGGGGTCGTGGAGAAGGGAGGAAGGGGGGCCGGTCGCACGCTCCGGAAACAAAGTTCTTATACGTGACGGCGGCGCCGGACGAGCATTGGCCAGGGCCCGTCATGCCCCTGTCACGATGTCTGCGAGCCCGCGCACCACCGACAGCGGCCCCGGGCATTACCGCGCGAGGCACGCCAGGATGCTAAGCCTGCGATGGGCTGGCGATGGGCCACCGACGCGCCCTCAGGCCTCAGCTGCCCCGCTTGGCGTCGCAGCCTGAGGGGGCTCGGGGCGGGCTCGTTTGCAGATGGGCACGCCGCCAGAAGTCTCATCTCCGGGGCCATCGCGCCCAGCGCGCCCCCCTCGCGATCGCGCGGCGCGCGACCGGGGAGCGACTGGAACTGATCATGCTGGGCGGGAGGCGGCGGACAGAGGATTCGAACCACGGGAAGCAGCGTGTTCTTTAGTAGGACCCGGCCGGGCTCCGGTTCGGGCTCCGCTTGAAAGCGCTCGCGGGGCGCTGCGGGCGGAGTTTGTAGACAGGCTGGCTGCGGTCTGCTGTCTTCCTCCATCTGGCTGCGTCGGCGCTCTGCTTCTGTGCTTCTCGGGCTTCTTTCTGCTTTCTCCTCCGCGAATCCGTCACGTCCATTCCTTTGGCCCGTCAAACGCTCATTTCCGTCTTGGAGGTATCTCGGATCGCGCGCCGTCTCGACCTTCCGGTTCCCATCGGCTTTTCTCGTCCATGCATGCTGCAGTCTCCCACCGCCATCGCGATGTCTCTTTACCCATTTCACCGCGCTGCAAGAGCGTGAGGCACACACTCTTCCGCGCTTGATGTCCTACGTACGTCTGATTAAGCGAGATGGTGGGCGCGGATGCTAGGAACGGTCTGGATTCGCGGGTGGTGGATGGATGGAGGTCTCTGCGGCGTATGCCGTCACCCCGTGACGTCTGTCTGTCGCAGGCCCATCCATCACTCTGCACTGGCCGAGTGTCTTGACTTCGTCTTGACCTATCGGAGCCCTCGCTGCACAAACGCTCTCCTCTCGGCCCTCTGCTGTGGGTAAATTAACAATAGCATGCGCTCCATCTCGCGCCCGTCCAGCAAGACCTACGATCTTGTCGGCCATGCGCACTTCGTCCTCCGGCGCATCGGCCGCCTTCGCCGTGTCTTGCAGGTCATTGGTCATCGCTTCGACCTTGCGGAAAGTGGAAACTCCTGTCGATGGGCGTCGATAGCATCGAATCACCTGCTCCTGTCGCGGGAAGCCCACAGGTCTTCCGGCGCTAGAACGGCTTCTGGCTGATGATGGAGGCCCGCGCGGACGGATACTCTGAGCGTCTCCGTACGTACGCGATCTCGCGCATGCGGGGACGTCTTCCGCTCGCGCTGGGCGAGTTCATGGCATGCCGTCCACCTGAGCACCCGAGCATCCGCGCGAGCGCGAGCGCGAGTTGGACCGTACGTGACGCGGTGGCCGTAGCGGGGCACTCTCGTCTGGCTGGGAACCTGATGTCGGCGACACCCGCCACCGTACCCGCGCGAGCTCGCAGGGCGCGCGCGGCCCACGCGCTCTGGCGCGGGGCACGGGCACGGGCCCTTCCTGCGCGCGAATCTAGAATGCTGTCTATTAATGCTCCCCCCCCTGCCCGCCCCGCCCCCGCCTCCAGCTGCTCTGACGTTCCCGCCATGCACGACGACTCCGGGTCAGTCCCTGCCCCCGCCGCGTTCCCTGTTCCGCACGTCCGCGTGACGGCCCTTGGTTCTGGTTCTGGTTCTGGCTGACGATGCAACAGCAGGTCACCGACGTCCTCGACGAACATGAACATGAAGGAGGAGGGCGCCGTGGCGGAGGCGGAGGGGGCGCAGACGACGTACAAGCGCGGTCTTGACTTCTGGATGGTGTACGTCTCCAACCTCGTCGTCGACATGCTCTCCGTTCTCGATGTCGTAAGTCCCTCGCTTGCCTCCGCGTACCCCGTGCCCCGCTCCCCGCCTTCCTCCCCGTACCCCGTACCCCGCATCCCGCACCCGGCACCCGGCACCCATGCCTGACCTCTCCCCCCCAGATGGCCGTATCCACCGCCCTCCCGACAATCGTCGACCACCTCCACGGCACGGACTTCATCTGGGTCGGGAGCGCGTTCACGATCGCCTCGACCGCCATCATCCCCTTCGTCGGCGACCTCGTCTCCGGCTTCGGCCGCAAACCCGTCCTGCTCGCCTTCATCCTCATCTTCGCCGTCGGCTCAGCGATTTGTGGGGCCGCGCAGAGTATGAACATGCTCATTGCTGGGAGAGGTAAGTCGCTCTGTCCCTGCCGGCTTTCGGGTTGAATGTGTTGCCGACCCGACCCGACCCTCGTTCCTTTGCGCTCGCGCGCGCGTGCAGCTGTACAGGGCTTTGGTGGAGGAGGATGTCTGTCCATTACGGAGATCATATACGCGGACATGGTGCCCCTCCCGGAGCGGGGCAAGTTCCAGGGTATAATCGCTTCGTGAGTCGGCCGCCTCTTGCCTTCTGTCGTCTCGTTCGCTAATTGCCAACTTTGCCAACTTCAGCGTATGGGCACTCGGATGGTACGCCCCTCCTTCCTTTCTTCTCCTCCTCCCTTCTCCGTGCTCACGTCGCTCACCTTCTTCCCAACAGCGCGATCGGCCCGCCCATCGGCGGCGCCTTCGCGAACTCGGGCGCGGCCTCCTCGACCTGGCGCTGGCTCTTCTACCTCAACCTCCCGCTCTGCGGCATCGCGTTCCTGCTCACAACCGTCTTCCTCCGCGTGCACACGCCCAAGTTCGAGTTTGGGAAGACGGTTAGGAGGATGGATTGGGGGTGCGTCTCTGTTTTTACCGTGCATTCACCCTTGGAAGCGCGTGAGGAGGACTGAAGGCTGATTCTGAGCTGTCGCGCGGCGTGCGTATAGGGGAATTGTGATCATCGTCGGAAGCACGATCTCAGTACTTATCGCCATGACATGGGGCGGGCTCCAGTTCCCGTGGAACTCGGGCCACGTCCTCGCGCCGCTCATCGTCGGCGGGGTCGGGATGCTCTCGTTCTTCGTCTACGAGCGCGTTTGGTCGGGGCATACCGTGAGTTCCTCTCTCTTTCGCCAGGGTGAAAGCGGGGCGAGTGAGTGAGGGCGCTGACGGGGGGACGCAGGTGCCCAGCTACTTCTTCACGAGCCGGACGACTTTCAGCGGGTACGTCGGCACCTTCTGCCACGGGATCGTCTCACTCGGCGCCATCTGTAAGCCCTCCCTCTTCTTCCACGAACATAGGCCCTCACACCCGCGCGCGCAGACTACCTCCCCGTCTACTTCCAAGCCGTGCAAGACGCCTCCCCCATCGGCTCCGGGGTCGACATCTTCCCCCTCACCCTCACCATCCCCTTCGCCGCCATCATCGCCGGCGGGTCCGTCAAGTCCGCGGGCAAGTACGTCCCCCAGAACTTCATCGGCTGGGCGATCTGCCTCGTCGGCTTCGGCGCCATGTCCACCGTCACCGAAAGGAGCGACCGGGGGGCGTACATCGGCACGCAGATTCCCGCCGGAATTGGGATAGGGATGGTGTGGGTGCTGACGCAGTTCCCGATTCTGGCGCCGTTGCCGGTGTCGAATAGCGCGCATGCGTTGGGGTTTCATGTGTTTTTGAGGAGGTTGGCACAGGTGAGTAGAGGTTCTGGGTCGTTTTCGTTTCGTTTGGGCTTGGCTTCTCTTCGTTTTTCGGACAGTTTCTGTTCTTCACCTCTTCGCTCCTTCGTCCCTTCTCTTCGCCTCCGCCCTTCTCCGCCCTCTCCTTCTCTTCCCTTCCTCTCCTACTCTTCGCTGACCCCTCCCTCCCAGAGCTTCGGCATAGCCATCGGCGGCACGATCATCCAAAACGTCCTCCTCCCCTCCCTCCCCGCCTCCTACGTCGCCACCCTCCCTCAAGGCGTCGAGATCGCCTACGCCGTCATCCCCACCATCCCCTCCCTCACCGAGCCCACCAAGACAGAAGTCCGGCACGCGTTCGCCGACGCGATTCAGCTCGTGTGGAGGGTCATGATAGGGGTGTCCGGGGTCGGGTTCTTGTCGTGCTTCTTAATGAGGGAGGAGACGTTGAGGACGGATATGGACGAGAAGTGGGGGCTGCAGGAGAGGGAGAAGGCGCAAGGGGGAGGAGGGGCGGGGGCGGGGAAGGAGGGCGCGATGGAGGAGGGGAAGGCGGGGAGCGTGGGTGAGCAGGAGGGGAAGGCGTCGACGGAGACGGAGGCCAAGACGGCCGCGGAGACGTCTGCGGCGCCCGTGGAGGGGCAGAAGAGCACAGAGGCAGCGACGTGAGCTCCTTTGCCCTGTTCCCCGTCCCCCGCCCCTCGCCGTCCCTCGCCGTTTCCTCGTCACTTCCACCCTCGGGCGGGACCTCGTCCCTGCCGCGACCGTCACGGAAAACTTGCACGTCGGAGAGGCGGTCTTATGTACGTTACGAACTGTGGATGTCCCTGGCATGTCTTCTTCCCCTGCGCCCGCCTACGCTCACGCTTCACGCCTCACGTTTCTCTTCATCGATCCTGTCCCACTCGCATAGTCATCATCATCGTGTCGGTAATCTTATTGCACATGTCAACACCGTCATAGAAACGAACATCGCCATGGAGCACCTCATATTTGCGTTAACTCTGCATTGAGTAGTACTTCGACCTGAGTTGATGACAACCGGCTGTATTATCCGATGCGAGATGAACGGTCGAGAGCGCAAACTGGAAACACCACGTAGAGAGATATAGGATCGCAGCTGTCGTCGAACATCCCTTAGTATCCATACCTATGCTTAGAGGAACTAATATCCTAGGAACGCTGTTAGTCTATGACAGACTTCAAGTTGAGGTGTCTCCACTTTCCCGGCGTTGATATAGTCGGCTCGAAATGGCAGTCCTCATGTTTAGTGGCCACGCGCCTTGAGGCCACCTCGCTGGGCGCTGACCCCCGCTTTGTCTGTACTAGTACACGCACGGCGGGATACGCGCTTCGGCCGCCTGCAGAGTATCTTCTACCGAGCCACAACACTCATCCTTCCAAGACACTGCCTCTTCAACATGGGGCGCTATAATAGTCCTACACGCTCGTCACTTGGAGGTGGAAGAAGCGAAAGCCTGGTTCTTCCACCGTCAGTTTGTGCAAGGGTTCAAGATCCATCAACATGGAGTACGGAGACGTCTAGGTTTGACAACACCATGAATGCTCATGCAGTACAAGAAGTGGTACTTCAAGAACTTTTGTCAACAGAACACGAGATTCGAGCAGCAAATGATTCAATCTACGCAGATCTGGTGGATTTTGAAAAAAGCAGCGGAAGCGTCGCTCAATTCCTGGAGACTCATATGCGGCCGCTGATTGCTGGCTTTGGCTCACTTTCCAAGGTTTGTGGCTATTCACTAATGTATGCTGCTGCCACCGCCGTCTATATGCGTTGATGTTTACCACCGATCTTACAGGACTTCGAGGACCATTTTTCTTTCAGCCATAGTTGTGCGCTTTCTGCAGTCCATGTCATCAAGCGTAAGTTTTATTAACACAGAAGACGAAATGGCAAAATTTATACTGAAAGTACAACTATTTTTACGTAGAGTACATGGAGTTAATTCTGGAACCACAATTTCAGGAAGAAAATGTCAATGTGCTTATAAACCACCTTGTTGAGCTGCAGGCTGTATGCTTCTCATTCTGTCTTATAGAAGTATCGCTCTGATATGCTTGTTGAGGAAGTCGACCGTCAATAAGGCCATGAGTCATGTCCATGAGAGCCACATCAACTTCCAACGGCTTGCCGATGAATTCGATGGAATGAGAGGTTATATCGCTAGCGCAATCATGTGGAGCGGGACAACCAACACTCCAGCATATCCTGAAGACCCACTCGATGAATCCTACAGCAACCTGATAAAGTATGTTGAATTTTATGCGTCTCTTTTGCTACTGCTTGATGCCAACTTGATGCAAGTTTCTCAGCCAGGGTTTGTGACCATATTATAGTATCTCAAGTTTAGTACCGCAATTAATTTCGAGTGATTGATAGATTGGGAGCGAGTTCGTAGCAACCTCGGAGCTACTTAGCGTTGGTGCAACATCTGCCTCACTTCTCCTTTTCACTTTAGCACCTTTCTTCACGGTTAGTTAACGTATAACACACTCAGCCCGTTTCCTGGTCGCATTCTCTCTAATCAGAGGTATTCCTAACAGTACTCTACCGTCAAAAGGCTTCTCAACCAGTCTAGTTGGATTGAAAGGCCTGTGGGCGACTTTGAAGGTATGGTCTTACCATTATCTCTCGGTTAGTTTGACATTGCTCAATTATTTCAATATGGAACTCGTCTTAAGCCCTACAGAGAAAAGTCGAGAAGAACAGAAAGGCTGCCAAGAAACTCAAAGACCCTCACACGTCTCTTGAATCTGCCTTGTCAACTGCCAATTCTTCCAGGTGCTACATCAAAGACTTTATCGGAAAGTTCGATGCCTTAGAAAACATCTGGAGATTTGTGCGTCGTATCCCTGATTGCTTATCTGTTCGCCTGACTGTAGCTGAGAACCGCATGGGAACAAAGTTGGAATGTGATCTTTATGACATGCAGTATCAGCTCGAGAGCCTACAAGAACATATGCATGATAGCGAGAAAATCGACGTGAGTTCTTTTTGAAGACTGACTCGATGTCTTCTTTGTGATACTGGATTTACAGCGCTTTAAAGAGAAGCTCGGTATTACACGATCAATGTACAGAACTCTTCTGATTGTATTGGACCAGTACGCAGACTACGCTACCAGCAAATGGAAGGAGGGAAAAGACGAGAAGAGGGGTAAAGGAGAATAGATGAATATCGATGGAGGTGTCCAGCTTGACTAGTTGCCAAAGGTGCGAAGAGTATGATGTCGGGTATACGAGTCGAAGTCGAGTAGATGTCGAAGACTGTAAGCAAATCCCAGCAGAGAAACACGAGACGAGGGCTACCATACGCGACTCAGAGAGACAGAATATACTGATGGATTCCAACCACATGAGAAAAATTATCCAATATGCCGCATCTCAGACTGATGCGCCTGATGGAGAGAACAGATGATTCGACGTCAAGGCCACACGCAACACCGCCGGGAGGGAAGTGTGACAAGAATATGTGCGCGATCTCGGGCTGAAGCATGATGATATACATGGTATGCGGCCCCCACATACAGCCGATGCACACCGCCACGGCGTGACCCGCGACCGGTTTTTAACCGCAATCGCAGCCGCGACCTCCATCCCGCGATCGTACCTCCCCGACGTGACCATTACCGCGCCTCTAGACACCAAGCCAACCGTGATCTGACCCACGTCCAGCGACACAGTCCCTCCGCGGCCGACTCAGTGCATGATCGCAAACACCTCAGAACAAATCTAGAACGTTTGCTGACCAACCCCCGAGGCTGAGAGACAGTGTGTACAGTCCTTCCGCGCTCAATTCCTCCCCACAAGACTCTTAATCCAGGCTCGAGTACATGCCACTTCGACTCTCCGTATGCCTCATCCGACGAGCTTCAAGGTGTAGACTTCGTCCCCGCTCTCGTCCCTATTAATTTCGTGTCCCCGCTACGCATATTGTAATTTTCATGTGTTCTGCTTTATGTACTGTGTCAGTCGCCTTAGTTCATTATACGTTCTCATCCAGTAGTAGCTATGCGAGCTGCACTCGCGTACCCGACTCACCAGCACGGCCACCCTCTGCTCCCTCTCCGCGCCGATCCTCCTTCCGAGTCCCTCGCCTCGCCTCCTATGTGTCCTATCTGTGCCCCACACACAGCTTTTGTGTATTGAGACTACCTTTATCTATCCTTGAGCTCTAAATGTTTGCTCCTGTCGATATATGGACCCTTATCTCTCGCGCTGGATACGTTACTATTATCGGTTTACATCCGTTCAAGATACACATTCAATACTGAAGCGGCTCGAAAACACACAATCAAGTTAAGTAGGTATGTACTTGTGACACAAGTTAACAGGTTAAATACATCAGTTGATTACCGTTATCCACAATTCCGTCGATGGACATCCCATCATGTTACAATTAAGTCTTGCCTTGAAGTAAAATGGGGTCCATATCCTCCACAGACTGTTGAAGGTTATGGAGATTACGTACGAACCAGATTCAATATAAAAATCTATTTATCTAGTAAAGGGGAAACAGGAAGGCGACGAGATATATCGGTACCATCACCAGACTTCTCCACGTTAGACGCTTAATAGGAGACATGACCGATCTCGTACCAGTGCTTTCAGCTGTCTCGCTCTGCCATCGTTGTCTACTCCTTACACGGGCTAGCGAGTGTATCGCATGAGGGTACACATTGATACTGTGACACGGGGAGGGACATACGCCCACAAGTAGTGTTGCCCGGGGCCCGGTCGGCTCGCACCATATTTCCAATATCACTGTCCCGGCCGGGTAGCCGTTCTATTGACATCAATGATGGCCGACCGGGCACTGGCCGCCCATTAGAATATCCACTGTCACTTCCTGATGCAGTGCGAGGTGAAAGTAGCTGAGTTAGTAATTGTCAGTGCCTCGGTTGTATAACCACTCCCTAATGGGCCTAGTTACATTCACACCATTGATGAGTGACCGTCACCGGTTAGCCTACTCAATT
>NDFF03000201.1:0-70146 GCA_002150815.3 Grammothele lineata | reverse complement strand
AGTAAAGGAGGTTTGCGAGAGAACTATTGAAGGCGGCACCCAGGGGGTGGCATTGTAGCCCCCACGCAGTCGTACCGCCCCTCCCTTGGTAAAGGAGGTGAAAAAGAGAAATATCGAAGACGGTACTAGGGGCTACTGCGTACCAAAGAGCCCAGCCAAGTCCTGCCGCAAGGTGGGCGCCTGCAAGGGTCCGAAAGGATAGGCGATGGTAAGACGGGGTGATTTGGGGCAATAACAATCCGATAAGGACACCCCGCGCCCCCGAGCAGGCTTCGGCTGCCTCGGTGGGTCGTTAGTAGCGAAGCATTACTCCCGGGTGGTCACGCCCCGGTCACTCGCTGCAAGACAAGGACTCGTGCAGGCTGGGGATCCGCGGCGCCAGGTTGGGAATCTGGCACTGGCATCAGCGAACCGCCTGCACGGGTACGGGAAACCTGACTCCTCAGTCTTGCCCTCTGGGGCAGCCGAGGTCATGGTGGGCCGTAGCAGCGTAGGACAGTCTCCTACATTGGCTCGAGAGGACTAAATCCCTTGTCGGTGGGCCTGTGGTAAGATCACAGCTGCCTGCTTGAGTTGATTCCCTTGCACGTGCTGCCTTAAATGGCGAGGGCATAGCGCACCCGCACGGTGGGCCTCGCAAGAGAACCCTTTAGCTTGGGCGAATCGACGCCGCCCATGCCGATCCCAACACGCTCGTCATCTTCACTGACGGCAGCGCTCACCCTACGGAGGAGCGCTCGGTGGCTGGGTATGAGGCGTATAGCGGCGGATCCAAAGTTCGCTCGCGCGCGATCAAGACAGGCCGCGTGTTCAGTTACGATGCCGAGCTCATTGCCTTGTCCATGGCTATCGGGTGCATGCGCCTGAAGATGCCCCGCACAGTCCACATCTTTACGGACAACAAGGCCTCCGTGCGTGCGCTCCTCGATGTCTCCATACACGCAGGCCAGCCCTACTCACTTGTCGCTTGCCGAAACCTTCGCGAGTGGCTGGAGAACTCCCCCGACCATACCCTCCACATATCGTACTGCCTGTCACATGTGGGCGTGCGGGAGAACGAGTCCGTCGACCACTTCGTCGGCGACATGTCCGACTTGACGGCTGCCGCCGACCGCCTCTCCAATCCAATCCCGGAGTCGTACGCATACGCGCGCTCTCGCACTGTCGATACTCTGCGCGCGGAGTGGGGGAAGGAGTCTCGCCAGCCGCACTACTTCGGCCGCGAATACCCGGACCACTACAAGTTTCGCAACCTCGCGCACATGGGGAGGCGCATCCCCATCAAGCAAGTCGGCCACAGCGCATCCCTGACTGCGTGCGCGATCCGCTGTCTCACCGCGCACGCGCCTACTGGGGAATACGCCCGACGCGTCCTACGCAGCGATGAACACGCGTCGTGCTGGTGCTACGCCATCAACCGACACGAGGCGGCTGCGGCCGTGGGGATCGGGGAGGAGTACACACTCCCGCCCCTCAACGCATGGGCCCACACCCGGAACCATGTCCTCTTCCACTGCGAATGGTACCAACGGCGCTTCCAGGCTACGGACTGGGAGACGTTGCTGCGGGAGCTCGATCCCTTCCCAATCATCATTGACTTCCTGGCGGGTAACCCCGGTGCGTTCACATTCGGGGACCGCCCCCTTCCTGAGAGTGTGTTGCGGCGGCCTTTCATTCTCCCTGGCATGCACCCCACGATGAGTTGTACTATGACCGTTCTCCCCTCCGACTGACCCTCTAGATACTACTTTGCATTTCGTCGTCCACTCTGGCTCCTTTCCCTTTCCCCCTCTCCCGGGCTGCCCCAGACTGTTCATCACTTTCCGAGCGATGTTTCGAACTACCGCATCTCTACATTATTTAAGTACGTACTACTAGCGTACGGGCCTAGCGCCCCGCCCGCCCTTGGCCTCGCCGCGGGTCCCTGTATACGGAAGACGGGATAAAATACACCTATTCGATGGAAAAAAAAAAAAAAAAAAGATGCTTGAAGCGAGCGTCTCCGGCGAAGAGCACATGATGGGCGAGGTCGTCCGAAGAGGCTGCCATCGTCACGGCGGTCTCTTGTGTTTCTGCGTCTGGGGAGAGGACGTCGCAAAGGGTAGCGGTTCCCCCGAAGGCAACATGCCAGCGCGCGACCGCGTCCGCGCAGCACCCGGGGTGGGGGGCGAGCACTGCGCGGGGAAGAAGAGCCGCGACAAGGCGACATGGTGGAGCAGCAGTATGACGTACCTTCAAGTTGCTGGCCCAACGGCCATTACTCCGCGTCAGCAACAAAGCCTCTCTCCTATGAGATCTTCAGAAGCTGTACTCTATGTCCGTCTTGATTGCACCGAAACTTGACAGGCTGTGTAGAAGTTCACCGAGGGCGAATCGTTTGCGATGGAGTCCCTTTCAACGTTCAACAGACGTTATGGTGATATAAGGGTGCTCACCAGATCATGATACGGTCTTACAACTTTGGCGAGCCCGAGAACATCTACTTGCTGGGTAGGAGGTAACTAAGAGAGCAGCAGAGCAGCAGCCGAGGCGGGGCTAGGCGGACGAGGTGAGCGCAGGTACTGGAGGAAACGTCCCGCCGGTCCGAGTGACGCCGGTAGCCAGCCACAGGCCAAATACTAGCAAATACGAGGAAGTAGCTTTTCCGGCCTTGTCCGGCTCACTCGGAGCAGCAGAATCGCGCACGAACGCCAAGTGGAAGTTCGCTGGGGCTTGTACTCAACCTCCCTTCACACCTTCTATCCTGAGCTCTGAAATCTCTTTGTGCTCAGTTGGCCCTATTGACACTCTGGCCTACCTGTCAGTCTTAGCTGGACACATGCGCTCGCCGAATACGCTTCACCTTACCACACATAGAGACTCCCGAAAACTTAGAGCGATCCGCCCCTTCCCCGCCGCAGCCCCTTAGTTGGAGAGTCAGGCAGATCAACTCGTAAATCTCCATATTTTTCTTTCGGCGTTCCCCTCAAAGGATTCCGATGCGGGCGCAAGTGAACGCGTGTTATGATAATGTTTGGGAACTGTTCAGTCGAGAACATGATGAAGCAGCCGGGTAAACTCTGTCTGGTACGTCTCGTCTCTTACGTTGCGGCTGCACTCTGTCGTGCTTCCCATGCATTCTGTAGGCGAATATGCCAAGCCGCTCAATCTCCAAAATAGTGGCGTGGGTGTGGATGGACGGACGGGGATGCTATTGACGGATCTATACATGGGGTATACAGTCAGCACTACATCACGTAACTGCAGCAGGATGTGTCCCATACCTCCTCATACGGTCTCAACCACTCGTGACTCCAATACTTCTCCTCGCCCTCAACATACCACTCCTCCACCCTCGGTCCTGCTCCCAGCAGATCCTCGTCCGGTCCAACGATCGTGAATTTACCGACATGCCTGGCAACCCCAGCCGCTTCAAACGCCTCGCGCGTGCCCGCAGCCCACTCCTCATACTCCTCCACTTCGTCCCCACGCTGGTGCGCCAACTGCACCATCAACTCCCCCAACCGCTCCCCCTCGCGTGCGCGCTGCTCGAGCGCCATCGCAATCCCGCACACCGGGTCTCCCGCCGGAGACGGATTGAATTCCCACCCACGCTCGAGCACCACGTAGACCTTGCGTAGCTTGGGGCTCACGCCCGCCCCAAGCGAGGGTACAAGCGAATGCAGTCCCCCTCCGTCGAGAAGAACCCCGACCTCCTCCAGGTTAGGGAGCGACGGTATGCCCGCAAGGAGCAAGCGGCGCGCGCCCCCGCCGCCCTCGCCGATGGATAGTCGGAGTGTGGTAATCGCGTCGAGCGTGTTGGGGCGATGGTGCAGGAGGTCAAAGAAGAGACTTTGCAGGCAGTCGATCGACTTGAACGAGTAGTGCTCGATGCCTTGCACGGTCATGAGGAGCCCGCCGAAGTCTGAGGAGAGTGTTGGGGCGCAGGGTGAGAAAGCAGAGGCGGAGGCGGAGGCGGAGGTGAGCACGAAGGACGTGGTATCCCCAGACGTACACACGCCGACGAGCGTCGCGCGCTGGAGGAACGGCACATCCCAAACCGGTAGGCTCGACACCTGCTGGTAGGGCGTGATATTCATCCGGATCCGGACCGTGTCTGGGATATCGAGGAACGGGAGAATATAGAACTCGTCCGGGTACGCGTTCACAAACGAGGCGGACCGGAGGCGGGGGAGAGCGACGCGAGGCCGGTAGGTGGGCAGTTGGTTCATGAACTCGATGCGCACGCAGAGGCCTGCGAGCTGGAGATGCTCGAGGTTGGGCGTGCGCGCGAGTAGTGCAGCGACGGTCTCGAAGGAGATGAGCGAGGGGCTGCTTCGATATTCGGATGAGAGAAAGAGATGTGTCAGGTTTGGAAAATGGTTCGCGGGGAGATGCGGGCCCGAGAGGCCCGACAGGGCGAGGGCTTTGAGCCCTGATACGGACGAGTTGAAGAGTATCGTCTTGGCGTCTGGAAACTTGAGCCAGTCCGGTTCCGCAATGGTGAAGTTGAGGGACTCGATGAGCGGCGCGTCCTCTTCAAACAGCCAAGACGGCACATGCCCGGTCTCTACGACGTCGAGCGTGCGCAAGCGCTGGAGGAGGGGACGGACGACGGCCGTAACGGACGTCTCCATGTCAGCATAGTTGACGGAGATGGACAATGGGCAGGACCTGGCGCGCTCGCTGAAGGCCTTCAGCTGAGCACTACTATGTCCGTCGACACGTGTCCAGAAAGCAGAAACGTCCAGGAGAAGAGAACGCCAACGCGAACAAACGTGCGTGAGGGCGACAAGATCCTGAGTGTACACGCGCGGCCACTGTCGACGCCGTGGCATGATATCGGGGAAGGCGGGGACGACCGGGGAGGGGTCGTGTAGTGCACTGTCGGCGAGGAGTAAAGAAAATATGCGGAGGGGGAGCTCATTAGGCAACACGTAGAGGGAACTCGGGTTTGAGTCAGGAAGCATAGTTTTCGCGGAGATCGGGGAGTGGTAGACGGATGCATTCCCGGCCGTCTTTAAGTAGTAGCTGTAGTCGTGAGGAGAACGCACGTCGGCGTTTCGACATAAAACGAGTGCGTTTGCGGTACGCCGGGCTGTGAGACATGAAACACAGAGTTCGGGTGAATGAGTGTCACGAGTGCGCGTAAATGAGTGTCCCGTCGACTGAGGGCAACTGGATCGAGGCATTCACTTCCGATATGTCAATGAGGGAGATCATGTGTACGGCCACGCGGATTGGGGTAGGTGGCGTAGAGCTTCTTGACATGACCAGGAAAGCGTGTATGCAGCTCTACACTCAGCGTTCAACTAGGAGAAGGTGGACACGGAAGGTGATTGCGAGCGCCCGAAGAGAGCGAGCCTGGTCTTCGAAAAGGTCAATGTGGTAGCATGTGTCGTCCACAGGCTCACGTCTGACTACAGGCTCCGTTTTACTGATTTGAATCGTTAGACATTCTAGAAGGGGCCCAGTGGGGAGGGTGCCGAGCCAATGCGGGGGACCAAGGCCGTCGCTGCCCTCACCGACCACATCAAGCCTTCGGAGACGTCCATGCAGTGGAGAGTGCATCCTGAACCGAGAAGTCCGGGGTGTCTGAATCATTATGCGGACGAGCTTCGAGTGTCAGGGATAGCGGAAGAATTGGGAACGAGTTATGAAAGCGTCGGACCGATCGGGATTACGTGCGTTTATCAGGAAACGGGTCCACAGGCCAGGAGACCCCAGCGCAATACTCCGCCAGCGCGAGCAGGTGTGCGTTAGCGCGAGAAGGTGGGTGTGCAGATCCGACACAGTCTCTTGGATTTTGTAGAAATGGAGATGCTGCGCTCCTGGACCCGCGTCCCGGAATCGAGCTTGAGGCATGAGCGCATCGACGGAGATGTGGAATATGGCCAAGAGGATCTCCTCGGGGAGGGACAGGACCGGAGATGAGAGGGAGTTGATCTGAAGGTAGATGTCGGATTGCAGGACATCGCAGACGGCGAGAAGAGACTTCTCCGTATCGCGCAGCTACGAAACAGTCAGCACGCGGCAACGTTTGGACTAGCGCCACTCGATACGAACCTCCTCTACACTGTCATATGATGCAGGTCAGAAGAGCGCGAGTAAAGAATCCGCGCGATGAGATCTTACCTGAGCTCACCGGATCGCAAACGTCCTTGCGCCTGGATTCTCAAATCAGAGATCGCCTTCGAGAGCTTGGCAGCCTGCGAGCTTGATGAACAGGACATAGAGAGGATACTGTGGATGGGAGTGGATTGCTGCAGAACGCCTTCGAGAATGACAGCGAGCTGTGCAAAGCCCCGGCGGGGAGTTGATCGCAGAATGGACAGCGATCATATCTATTGGTGTGTATTGAATCTTCGTTCAACGTTTGCGCACGCGTCGAACACGTTCAAAGTACGGGTTACGCGCCAGGATGATACATAGTGCATTACATCGTGATCGCAACCGAATTTGCCCCGTACCTCTTCACCTCAACCACTTGCAACCCCAATACTTCTCCTCGCTTTCGACATACCAGTCTTCCTCCCGTGGACCTGCTCCTAGCAAATCCTCGTCAGGCCTAGCGGAACTGGAACATACCGACATAGTCCACAACCCTAGCTTCCTCGGACGGCTCGCGTACCCACGCATCCCACGCATCCCACTCTTCCGCCCCGTCCTCAGGCCCGCGCTGCATGCACGGTCGTGAGGAGTCCGCCGAAGTCGGGAGAGTAAGCTGGGGCGCCGGGCGAGGAGGCGGAAGCCTAGGCTAGCACGAAGCAGAACGCCAGACGGTAGATTCAGCATTCATCAGCATCGCACACCCGTTCCATGAAACGATCAAAACGAGGCGATTGCTCCACGCACGATTGTGGAGAGCGTGCGCACGGTCGCGCAGATCGGGGCTGGCCACTGGGCGGCTCGAATCATGCTTGTCGTCGTCGTATATCCAGAGAGACGTATCGGCCGCTTGGAGATCTTCAAGTTGAGGATATTTGCAAGGGAAAGGGGAGGCTCAATGAGGATTGAAGGAGTCAAGAAGCTTTCAGTGATCCTCACCAGCGCGGCGCCCGTTGCGAGTCCGAGTCTCGTCTTTGCTTGTGTCCCTACCCGACGCTCTCGGCGAAATGCCTCTCGCCACTCATAGATCCGGGGGCTTATGTTTCAAGTCATTTGGTAGCGTTTTCGATGGCGAGCTCGGTTGCTCATCAAGGTATCGCTCACGTAGGGCCAGCACGGTCGGACCGTCTCAGTATCACAGTGAGTTCTCGGAGGATTTAGGTTCACGCACTCCCAGTGAATTGTTTGAGGTAACGAGGTCCAGCAAGTGCGGATCAGAAGGGACTGTGGGAGTAAGATGGATTGAAGCTGCAGCAGAGGAACAGGAGGGCCAGAATTGAGACATGTGCATAAGATCTGAGGGCTAGATGAGACTGAGTCGCGGGTCGCAGCAGCCCAAGGGAGACGGGCAGAGCAACAGGCGAGAGCGAGGGACCCCCCGGTCCGAGTGAAGCCGGCAGAGAGCCACAGACCAAATACTGCCAAACACTATAGAGAGCTCGCTCGGAATCGCGCTCGAACGTCGCACGAACGCCGAGTTCGCTGGGGCTTGGACCCTTCCTTCAACGCCTACGTCCTTGGCCTCTGGAACCTGTCTGTGTCCGCCGGGTCTATCTTCGCCCCGTTCTGCCTGTCAGCACGCTAGACGCTTGCGGACACGCACTGGCAATGCCCTTCGACACTGTACGGACACCAAAATTCCGCGAAGACTCTTCAGGGCGATCCATTACCTTCGCGTTACCTCGCTTCTCATATTTAGCTAGAGCACGTACTAGTACAGATGCTGCGACCCGGCTGATAGTGCGATGACATCACGCGCAGGCTCCCTGCTCGGCGAGTCTGAGCGAACACCCCGCGGGTGTCTCGTCGTGAGTCTCTGTCTCGCACACCTCTCCCGCGTCTCGCCCCATCCATGCCCACCGACGGACGCCCCTTCAAAGCTTCATCGCCCGCCTCTCCGTCCTTCTCTCCGCCTGCGAGTCCGGTGCCACCCTCTCGATGCCCTTGCCCAAGCACCATGCATGGGCCTGTCCGATTCATAGATCGAGGTCATCCTCGCCGCATGTACACCTCGGAGGAAACTCTCGGCGCGCTCCTCGCCGCGAACGCGAACACTTCTCCCGATACCGGTACCGACACTCCGCTGCCGTCTGCGGTTTCGTCGCCTGCAGCCAACGCCTCAAGCACCCGGCTGATCCATTTCTTGAATCCACCCGTCTCCTCTGCGTCCTCAGCTGCCGCTGCCGTCTCCCCTACGCCGGCTCCTCCTTTGCTCGTTTTGCTCAATTCCCAAATGCAAGACGTCCACAGCGTATGCGCAGTCCTCGTGCGCCGCGACCTCCTGCAGAAAGCCAAAATCGACGCCCCTTCAACGACACCGTCGAGCAACTTGCTATGGTCGCGCCCGAGCGCTGAGCCGTCGCGCGCCGCACGCGCGATTGGGGAGGACGACGCGTTGGGGATTCCGAACGCGCAGGGCGCGTGGGCGAATGTTGTTCAGGCTTTTAACGTACGTTCGACGCCTTATTCGCGACCGTTTCCCGTCCCTCTCCCTTCCCCCCGGCCCCGCTCTACCCAAACGTAGCTGACGTCCGTCCGCTCATCTCTCAGACGACGAGCAACGGCTGCGAAGGCGTTTAACGTACGTTCTTATCCGCGATCGTTCCCCGTCCCTCCCCCTTCCACCGCCCCCGCTCTCTCCCAGCGTGGCTGGCCCACCTCTCAGACAATAACCACCACCCTCCAAATACACGTCCACGACACCATCCCCATCGTTCAAGCCCTCACGCTCCTGGAGACGATGGCCCCGAACCACCGCCCGCGCGCGGAGAGCTGCTCGAGCTCGACCGCCTACTGAACTGGGCTTTATGCGCGAACGCGCACGTACCCGAGGAGATCACACGCGTCGTTAACGAGTATGGGCAGGAGGGCTTGCTAGGCGGGCGGGCGGGCGTTGGGGAGGTATGTGGGGTGTGGAGGATGCGGTGAACGTGCGGGCGACGAACGTGAGTGAACTTTCCGGTTCGCGCATGCTACTGCGTTCTGATCGCCCGCGCTACGTCTTGTCCCAGTTCATTGTCAAGCTACGCTCGATTCCGCTCATCTTGGTACGCCTATTCCTCCTCCCTCCCCACGTCGTCTCCCTCCCCTTCCCCTCTTACGCACGCGTCCCCTTGACTCACCTCCGTCGTACTCTCGCGTTCACAGCAGCTCCTCCACCACGGTGACTTCTCCCAATCCATCACCGGCGTTCTCGCAGACGGCGAGACGCGCGATCTCATTGACATCGTGAGTGCGCACGCCGCCCAGCGGTCTTCGCGGACTCTCTCTCAGTGCTTCCGCCGGCCCGATACGAGCGGGTCTCGCTGCGTGACTATAGGAAGACGGACCGATCTCAATCGCACTGCGCATACCACCCCGCTACCTAGCCGTAGCCGCTCTTCACTTAGTAGCGGGCCTTTCGATGCTGCTCCCGTTCTCTAGTATACATTGCGCATACGCCTACGTGCCTCTATACCCGTACGTAGAACTCATGAAAACTGGCGTCTGACTTGTGCCCAGCGATTGACGTATGGCCAAACAGAGGAAAACAAACAGGCTGCGGCTGTGATGCTATCAACGATCTCATCCGATGAGCCCTTCGACGACGGTTTGTTTCTTTGCTCAACGTCCCCGGCCATTGTTCATTGCTCATCACAGGATGTCCGATACTCAGAATTCGCATCTCGCCCAGGAGCCAGCGCTGCCTGCGGACGCTGGTGTCCAACCCCAGCCGTTAAGCACGGAGCTCGTGTAAGTGCTTCGACACTTTCTGTTGCTTGGGCTTCCTCTGACTGTCTTTACTTCGTAGCCTTCCTGAGGTTCGTCGAGACCGGCTCTCTGAAGCTCCTGTTGTAGGGCTAATCTTGACTCGCAATCGTGTAGTTCGAGCGCGGGGAAGGGTTGTTAGGCACGCTCAAGAGGATCTCCTTGGACGACTTCCACGGTCGTGTTCAAGACCTCCACGAAGCACCCGTCCTTGCACTTCCTCCTGAGATTCTCATGCTTATCTTCAGATATGCCGTCGACTCTGCTGTGGCCATCAATATTCCCGTGGGACGATCCGCGAGGGACCTCCCGACGACCAGGGTCGACACTGCGCCCGTCCTCGCGTTGACTCACGTCTGCAGGCTGTGGCGCAGCATCGCACTGGGCTGCCCTGAGCTATGGACGCGTATAGACTGCCATCATCCCGAGCAGCTCGCCGCCTTCATATCCCGCGCTCGCCCCTTCCCGGTGTCCCTCCTCGTCGAGAATCGGGACTTGTCCTGGGCGTGGAACGTCACCGGGGGACGAAGCGTCCTCGACGATCGCAGCGTTCTGAATGAGTTGAATCCGCGCAGGCTCGACATCTTCGACGATTTGACTATCTCTGAGTCGATATGGGCTCGCCACGTCTACGACCCCCCGCCCTGGCTCGACGGGGTACTGCCCAGCGCGGGCGTCGAATGTTTCACGCTCAACTTCGGGCTGAACATGTACATGAGCGAATCCCAGGTTGAGGCGACGAAAGTGCGCCTTTCCGGCAACGCCTCGGCCACTCCCTGCTCCTTACAAGCACTTGCCATCACTGGGATCACCGCCTGGCTCCCCGACGACCGTTTCCCGCGCTTGACGCATCTCTTCCTGTCGTTCGACAGAAACTTGAACTTCCTCATCTACCGCGACCTCCTCCTTTTCTTCGCCCACACTCCCCATCTCCAGATCTGCCACCTTTCCGATCTCAAATGCAACGTCCAACTTGGAGAGGACGGCGAGTTCGACACGGAAGCGTGGGGAGCCCCAGTCTCGCTTCCGCACCTCCGACTCATGGTTGTCGCGCGGTGCACGGACGAGGTCCTCTTCGTCTTACATGGGCTCACGTTCCCCCCGGACGCGCTCGTCCGCGCGAAGAAGATGAGGGTGTACGGAAGCACGGACGTGGGACCCCCACCCCTGTTCGGTGCGAACGCACTCGAGCACCACGCGACCGAGCTCGACATCAGGGCCTACCCTGCGACATACCCCGAGCCGTCGTACAACCACAGGTTACACGTCGCCGTCCAGCCTTCCCCTGGAGACTCGGGAGGCTTCTGGTTGCAAGGCATACTCGACACCGCCGCGGTCGCGGAACCGTGGTTCGACGACACGCTCGCGCGCCTCTGCGCGACCGCCCTCCCTGCGCACCTCACAACGTGCACCTTCCACTTCCCGATCGCGGAGGGCACGGCGCTTGCGGAGTTCCTGACGGCGACGCCACATCTGGAAAGCCTCGCGCTCACGCTAGGGACGAGGATGGACACGGCCGAGCACGCGCTCGAGGCGACGGTGGGCGCGGCGACGACTCTGTGTGGGACGCTGACGCCCCCTGAAGCTGGTATGCGAAGCGAGGGCGTGACCGTTGCGTGCCCGGTCCTGTGCGCGCTCGCGATTGGGTTCGAGCTTCCCCTCGAAGTGGCGAGGAGGGGAGTACAGCAGCTCGTGGGCGAGACGGGGCCGCTCGAGCAGATGCTCACGGCTCGTGCGCGTGCTGGGATGTCTATCGGGAGCTTGAGGGTGAAACCGACGCCACTCGAGACGCAGCACTCGTCGGAGTCCCTCGAGAAGACGGGAGGAGCGAACGTCAGCCTCTTGTTGACAGTGCTTGCGCAGTACGTCGAGGAGCTGACAGTGTTAGAGTCGGAGGAGGCATTATTTCTTGAGTTCGAGGCACGGGATACGTGGCGGGTAGAGGACGAGGAGAGGTATTGGACGCTGGCACCCGAACAGAGGGCTTTGTAGGTGAGATTTGGTGTCAGCGTCATTTACATGGTGTGACGCCCTCTTGCGCGATGTCTATGACACGGTGTTCAAGGCTCGCGGATCGTCCGTTGTCTGGGAGCCTCTTAGCTACGCCCTGTGTTTAGCTGAGATTGGGCTGTCGATATCTGGATTCAGGGGCACGACTTGCGCGCGTCACCGACACTGTGTAACGCAGTTATGCCTGTACGTTCTGGTCTGGGGTTGTACGCTGATACCGCCGTCGTTCTCGAAACTGTTGTGCACTAGCTCCAATAGCACCGTGTATTTATTTAACACGCATACCAAAGTCCCCACTCGTGCTTTTAACGTGTTCGACGCGTGCGCAGGCGGTGAACGAAGACCAAACAGACACCAACAGATATGATCGCTGTGCGTTCCGCGATCGACTCCCCGCCGGGGCTTTGCACAGCTCGCTGTCGTTCTCGAAGGCATTCTGCAGCAATCAACTCCTATCCACAATACCCTCTCTATGTCTTGTTCGTCGAGCTCGCAGGCTGCCAAGCTCTCGAAGGCGATCTCGGATTTGAGAATCCAGGGGCAAGAATGTCTGCGATCCGGTGAGCTCAGGTAAGATCTCATCGCGCGGATTCTTTACTCGCGCTCTTCTGACCTGCATCATATGACAGTGTAGAGGAGGTTCGTATCGAGTGGCGCTAGTCCAAACGTTGTCGCGTGCTGACTGTTTCGTAGCTCCGCGATACGGAGAAGTCTCTTCTCGCCGTCTGTGATGTCCTGCGATCGGATATCTACCTTCAGATCAACTCCCTCTCATCCCCGGTCCTGTCCCTCCCCGAAGAGACTCTCTTGGCCATATTCCACATCTCCGTCAATGCGCTCATGCCTCAAGCTCGATTCCGGGACGCGGGTCCAGGAGCGCAGCATCTCCATTTCTACAAAATCCAGGAGACTGTGTCGGATCTGCACACCCACCTTCTCGCGCTAACGCACACCTGCTCGCGCTGGCGGAGTATTGCGCTGGGGTCTCCTGGCCTGTGGACCCGTTTCCTGATGAACGCACGTAATCCCGGTCGGTCCGACGCTTTCATAACCCGTTCCCAATCGTTTCCGCTATCCCTGACACTCGACGCTCGTCCGCACAATGATTCAGACACCCCGGACTTTTCGGTTCAGGATGCACTCTCCACCGCATGGAGGCGTCTCCGAAGGCTTGATGTGGTTGGTGAGGGCAGCGACGGCCTTGGTCCCCCGCATTGGCTCGGCACCCTCCCCACTGGGCCCCTTCTCGAATGTCTAACGATTCAAATCAGTAAAACGGAGCCTGCAGTCAGACGTGAGCCTGTGGACGACACATGCTACTACATTGACCTTTTCGAAGACCAGGCTCACTCTCTTCGGGCGCTCGCCATCACCGGAATGTCCTGTTGGCTCCCCGGCGACTACTTTCCAAACCTGACACATCTATTCCTATCTTTCTCCCGTAATATAAACTTCTTCATTCATCGATATCTTCTCTCTTTCCTGGCAAATTCGCCTCAACTCGAGATATGCCATCTCTCATCGATCAAGGGGTACTTCGCCAATCTCGATCTAAACGACCCTGATGAATGGCATAACGTCATCAAGCTTCCACGACTCAAGCTCATGGCGTTTAGTGAATGTGGAGA
Organism: Grammothele lineata; assembly: GCA_002150815.3. Classification (NCBI taxonomy): domain Eukaryota; kingdom Fungi; phylum Basidiomycota; class Agaricomycetes; order Polyporales; family Polyporaceae; genus Grammothele; species Grammothele lineata. The sequence continues at coordinate 56,674 of NDFF03000201.1, read as the reverse complement.
TGAGGCATTCTACCTTCTCGATACACTCGACATGCCTCCAGACGTCGTCATCCGCGCTGTTACGATAAGACTCGGCTACCCGACTCTCCATCTTGACTCGCTTTTCAACATCAACTCGTTCGAAAAGACTACGACTCAGCTCGAGATTATAGCCGGTCCGGAGAGCGCCGAGCTGTCCATACAAGCACCCTCGTATGCGGGCTTTCGGATGGAGGGGCAATGGGCACACAGTAGGGTACAAGATAGAATCAAAGACTGGGTTTGCAAAACGCTTAGCACTCTCAAGGCCACCTCCCTTCCCTCCAATCTCATTGATTGCCACCTTGACATTCCGCCGTCCTGCGCCGAGAAGGTCGTGGCGTTCATCAAGAACGCGCGGGGTCTGGTGTCGCTTTCACTCGAGTTTGGTCCGCGGTCGGTATGGACCCGCGAGGAGGACGACCACGACGACGCTATTCCTATCATTGTCCCTGCCGCTAAGGCCATCTGCAAGGGACTATCCCCGTACACAGCGAAAAGGCGGAACGGAACGCACTATCAGAAGCTTGCTTGTCCCTCGCTCAGCCGTTTCGCGTTCGCCGTCAACTTCCCCCTAAACGAAGGTACCAAGGGTATTTCAGAGCTCGTGGAGTCGTTCAAGTGCATGTTCAAGAGTCGCATCGAATACGGGGGTACCGAGGGATCAATTGATCGCTTCGTCGTGGCCCCAATCTACGCGTGTCTAGACCACCCATGGAGCAGCGATGCTATATGGCAAGACCTCAGAGTGCTTGAAGAATATGTGGAGCATGTGAAAGTAGTCGATCCTTGGGAGGATTCTTTGCTCAAGAGATACTTCCAGCTTGAAACGAAGTGTTTGCGCGTTGAGGGCGAGAACGATTATTGGATTTCGGATGATTGATAGTACGTACCTTCAGTAGTACCCATAGTACCTTGTCACCGGATATCTCTCCTTGTACACAGGGTCAGCAGCAATGGTAACGGGCGTGCGCAAGTATCCAGCAAAAATTCACGAAGAGATGTGATGAAATGAATCCTCAAACTTCAATGTTATATGAGGTCGAATGACTTCAACGAGTGAGTCGGAGCAACTGAGAGTCGGTGTCAGGACCCCGGGAACACCTTAAGGACCCCGGAACTCTCGCAGCCTTGACGCGAACGCCTGAGGTCCGATACTTCCAGCGAGCTTGATCCTCTCTGTTCTCCGTCATGGTTTCAATCTATGCTTGTCTAACTTCTCCCGTGCCTTGTCTGCGCTGAATCTTCCACGTACAAGACGATCTCACACGACTGTGTGGCATGTGTAAAGGCTTGCAGAAGGTCGAGTTGGTATGTCGAGCGATGCACTCAAAAGCAACCAAGAACACCTTCAAGATCGTTACAAGCTGGCATAGCGCGACCATGGAGCTGTGGGGAGTATACTGCTGAGAGTGTTGGGTCGGAATGGAGGCAATAGTGTTGCGGCGAGACTCGCACCGGACACGGCGGATGGGATTGACGAGAGTCTCGAAGGATGTACGTTATTTTCTCATAACACCGTCTTGAACACTGAGTGTCGAGCTGCAGATACGCTCTTCTGGTCATGTCAACAAGTTCGATGCTGCCCACCCCAATCTGCGCGACCGTACACATCATATCCCTCATTGACATATCCGAAATGAATGCCTCGACCCGATTGCCCTCAGTCGACGGGACACTCATTCACGAGAACTCTGTTTCAAGTCTCGCAGCCCGCCACACTGCGAAAGTACTCGTTTGGTTTCCCCTGCAGCATACACTTTAGCAACAGAGTCAGAAGAGATTCCAGAGGTATGTATACCCTTCCGCGATACTGTTCGGGCTCTCGCATGTCCTACAGCTGACCAAGTACCCGTACGCGTCGTATAACTCTTCATAGTATCATCCGTTCTATCACGACGACGCGCGCAGCAACATTCCACGCCCGGCGTTTCGACCTCGCTTCGAGTCTGCATGCGCACCGCAAGCAACCCAGCGTACAGCACAGCGCGGGAACCCATCTAAAAGAAACTGCCTCGAGGAGGTAGTGAGTCAGAACATGCATACGCGGGTACAGCACGTTCGCGTGCTGTCTCTGTCCCCTCGTCGTTCTCTGAGGCTGTGTGCTGTAAAGGGTACCGCACGACACGTAAGTGATCTCCAAGTCCCGCCCCCATCGCCTCACTGACTCGCACTTGATCCCGCAGTAATGCCGAAACACCGTCGAGCGTGTTCCCCACGGCTGCAGATACTACTTGAAGGCAGCCAGAAAAGCATCCGTCTACCACTCCCCGGTCCTCGCGAAGGCACTATGAACACCAACTCAATTCCGCTGAGCTTCCTCGACGTCCTACCTAATGAACTTCTGCTCCGCGTGTTTACCCTATTTCTCGCTGGCAGCGCGCTGCACAGACCCTCCCCGGTGGTCCCGGCCTTCCCCGACCTCGTGCAAGGTCGACAATGGCCGCGCGTGCACACTCGGGATCTCATCACGCTCACCCACGTCTGTTCACGCTGGCGATCGATCCTCCTCGACACTTCTGAAATCTGGACACCCGTCGACGGACACAGCAGCGCTCAACTCAAGGCCTTCAGCGAGCGCTCCAAGTCGCACCATCTCTCCCTCTCTGTCAACTATGCCGATGCGGAGACATCCGTGACGGCCGTCGTCCGTCCCCTCCTCCAGCGCTTGCGCACTCTCGACATTGTAGAGACTGGGAGCGCGCCGTCTTGGCTGTTTGATGAGGACGCGTCGCTTCTAGAGTCGCTCAACGTCAGCGTCGCGCAAGGCTGGCTTGCTTTTCCAGATGCCAGGACGCTGCTCTTCCGCTCGCGCGTGTCGCAGCTCAGAGCGCTTGCCCTGTCAGGCCTCACGGGTCCGCATCTCCCGGCGAACCATTTTCCAAACCTGACTCATCTCTTTCTCTCATCCGAATATCGAAGTAGCCCCTTGCTCATCCCCTTTGAGACCATCGTTTCATTACTCGCGCGCACCCCCAACCTCGAGCACCTCCAGCTCGCCGGTCTCTGCGTGCCGAGTACCGAGTTCATGGACGAACTGCCCACATACCAGCCTCGCGTGGCACTCCCCCGCCTCCGGTCCGCCTCGTTTGTTAACGCATACCCGGACGAGTTCGTGATCATCCCGTTCCTCGATATTCCAGACACGGTCCGGATCCGGATGAATGTCACGCCCTTCGAGGACGGGTGGCTCCTGCCGATCTGGGATGTGCCATTCCTCCAGCGCGCGACGCTCCTTGACGTGCGCACGTCCGGGAACAGCACGTCTTTCGTGCTCGCCTCCGCTTCTGCCTCCGCCTCCGCTTCCTCGTCCGGCGCCCCGGCTCCCTCCTCAGACTTCGGTGGGCTCCTCGCGACCGTGCACGGTATCGAGCGCGACACGTTCTATACAGTCGACTGCCTGCAATTTCTCCTCTTTTACCTCCTACACCACCGCCCTACTACGCTCGACGCGATCACTACGCTCCGTTTATCTATCAAAAAGGGCGACGAACGCACGCGCCGCTCAACCCTGATGGGTATCCCGTCGCTCCCACACCTCGAAAAGCTCTGGATCCGTCTTGATGGAGGCGCGCTCCGTGCGCTCATTCCGTCGCTTGGGGCGGGTGTGAGCCCGAAGCTACGCAAGGTCTGCGTGGTGCTCGAACGTGGGCGCGACGAACCCCCGGTGGGAGATGCGGTACGCGGGATCGCGATGGCGCTCGGAAAGCGCGCGTGCGAGGGTGCTCAGTTGGAAGAGCTGATGGTGCAGTTGGTACGTGAGCTGGAGGATGGGGCGAGGGAGTGGGACGAGTGGGCCGCGGGCGTGCGCGAGGCGTCTGAAGCGGCTGGGGTCGCGAAGCATGTTGAGAAGTTTGAGTTCGTTGAACTGGATGAGGATCTGTTGGGCGCTGGACCAAGGGAGGAGGACTGGTATGTCGAAGGTGAGGAGAAGTATTGGAGTTGCGAGTGGTTGCGGTGAGGTGTGGGGTTCGCGCACTCGGTTGTACCCGGCGTAAGGCTCCGTTCATAAGTCTGTACACCTTCCCCGCTCAAGCGGCGGGGTATTGTATCTCAGTCACGGACCATGCGCGAGTGAGAAACTCAGGAAGCCACCTCTAGACGCATTCAAGATGCTGACAGAATATGCGCGCAAGCTTGAAGCCGCCTGGCAGCGTTAATGCGCCGTGAGTCAAATGAATGACGTCAACTTGCCACGTGGCCGGACCGGCCCGCTCAATTATCTCTCTCGCTCAGAGTTAGACCGTCAGACGAATCGACAGCTCTTGACCCCAACCTCTTCCGTCAAGTTCCTGCCTTGTCACGACTTCCTCTGAGCTTCCCATAGATTGTGTCTCTCACCTCCTCATCGCCTGGCTCAGGAGCATCGCCCAACTGCAAGCTTAGGCCTGTTCGCGCGATCGCTATCTTTAAGGAACTAGTCTCCAGTGAACGTGACACCGCGTCGAGGGCTCGAGATTCCGTCACGGCACACAGATAGGGATGTGTGAATGCAGAATATCGGAGGAAAACTGAATGGGTATAGACTAGCAGCTCCAGGTGCGTATGTACTCGTCTCGGAGTGGCAGTCATCGTTGATCTAGTGTCCGCTCACGGTTTTGGACGTGCCTCTTATCTGCTCGCAGGCGTGCTTCCAGACCTCTCTGCTCGTACACTCAAGTGCCATTCAAAGTAAGGGCTTCCGTTCATCGCGTGCAGTGCCCCCGGTGTGTGGTGCAGAAGTCCCCGCTGCACCTCCTACGGAGCCCCATCTACTCGCGCGCGCGCGCATCGTACTGAAGCAGCACATAGTTCCCCGATGGTTTCAACGCAATCTTCTCGAGATCAGTAGGGATTTCTTACGCCGGCGCAAGAAGGTCCACTGATTCCGCATAGGCGTAGCCTAGTGTTCCCGCCTCCAGTAAGCATAACGTCCTCACCCTTTATCGCGCGTACGCAATCGGGAAGCGGTGTCCAGGACGATCGTTCCAGGTCATACGTCTCTGCTGTCAGTATATAGGCTGTACGTTGAGCGACTTTCCTGCATTCCTGCGGTACGCTTATTGACCTTGAACAGGAGTTAATCGCTGTAGTCAGACATGCCGGTCCCGCCGCACGTATGACGCGACCGCTCGCCGTTCCGTCAAGACTAGGAGCCATTCCTCTAGGGCAAAGGGCAAGATCCACTATTCTATGGCACGTGTTATGGTAAATTTCGCGCTCCCCTATCGAGATGAAGCCTTCAATTTGACACATTACAAGTTCGAAGTGTCAGCGTGCGATGGCATCGTTGCGCACGGTCTGCCACACCGTCCGCAGTCGTGTCAACTCCCTCAAAGCCCTCGTTCCCATGTTCTTCACATTGTGTTCAATGCTATTGCTGGTTTAGGCTGGGCGCGGTAACCTCCCGGAGTCTTCACGAAACGGCCGACCTGTTTGGATTAGTGCCGCCTCGCGCATGCTGGTGTTATCGCGGCGTCATGTACACAAGCTCCGAACGCTGGAAGCCATATATTTCGTCGCATCTATGAATGAGAGCGACAGTTTTCCCTACGACGACGACCAAGCATCCTCGAGTTCGACTAACAGGCTGTCACCACTCGCGAACAGCGACCACGCGTACGCGAATATCATAGCTTTGTAGTCCTACACACGATGCTCCGCCAGCAGATCCCAGTACTTCTCTTCGCCTTCGACTCGCCACATATCCCGAACCTCGAACTCCTTGTAGAACGGCCTGTCTGGTGGGATGACGTTCAACTCGTCAACATGCTCCGCGAGTTTCGTCAACTGTGCCAGCCCTCTTTCCATCCATGACCCGTCCTCTCCGCGTGCCGTGGGCATATCGGTGAGCTGCACGGAGAAAACTCGCACGCGACGCCCGGCTGCAGCGCGCGCGGAAAGCATGCCCTCAAGCAGGCGAATGAGTACTGTCGCGGGGTCCTCAGAACCGTTCGCGGTCGGCGTTAAGTTGATCCTCATGCCAATCCCGAGAGTGTGTAGGAAAGGGGAGATCATATCGGCATGTGTGGACGTCTCTCCTGTACGGGAGTGAGGCGTGAAGGCGTTGCAGAATTGCGTCACAGCTTTGAGCACAGCGGGGGCGTTAATGTGAGTGTGTTTATTGCCATTCCAGGGAATCGGGAAGCGAAGATGGAGCTCCTCGAGGAGCGGCATGCTCGTCACAAAAGTTAGGAGAGGTCCAAGATCTTGGGTGTCCACATCGAGGACACATCTCGTCAAATGAGAAGGGAAAGGAGTGGCTAGAGAACGTATAAGGGTGCTATGCAGCCAATCTGTTGCTGCATTCCTGCCTGTTGAGGCCCCTTCGATCCAGATACCAGAAGAGACACCCTCAATCACCAAATGCACCGACGATATCATCTGGATTGTTTGGGCGTAGATGCTCGATGGGTGTTGCAGCGTATCAAGTATTCCGAACAACGGAGGGAGTGGTGGGTGTCGATGTATTGTCATATCTCTCGCTCTGACGACGGAGATCTGTGGAAGAGCAAGTCTTGGCAAGATGAACAATATTTCGTGCGTGCAGCGGAAGAAGCCCATCAGTTTGAGGTAGGGGAGTGATATAGGTCCTGGCCATGCGTTATAGATGGTTTCCGGAATATCCGTCCAGCACTTCACATCGGAAAAGTGGCAGATCTCGAGAGAAGGAGTGTGAGAGAGGACCTTGAGTAGGAGATCAAAACGTGAAAAGCTGGCCGTGCGTTCGAAGGAAAGGAAGAGATGTGTGAGAGCGGGGAAATGGTTTGTTGGGACCCACGCGCGGATTCCGCAGATAGACAGCGCCTCCAGTCTGTCAACTTGAGTAGGCAGTTCCGATTTCTGATCGAATAGGATGAATTCTGTAGGAGTCTGCCACTCGTGTGGCGAGCGGGGACCAATGAGTGACACGGTAACACACTGCAGCTGCCTCTCTAGACGCATGCGGCCCAACCATCTCGGAAATTCCGATGCCCGGTTAGTGTAATTGGAAAAGGACTCGACAATATCTAATCTGCAGAGACGCGCTCCGAGCTTAGAGACGCATTCCTCGATAGCTTCGTCTGTGCCAGAGTCATCACTACTCCGAATGCCCATACTAGCGGCGTCAGAGGTGTTGATGAGAAGAGAAAGGGGAAGAGACTGCGCCCGGTCGCAGAAGGTGGAGAACTGATAGGAGTTGTGGCAGTCGACACGCGTCCAGAGGAACGGGCACGCAAGGGAGACCGCCCTCCAGCGCCTGCATACATGGGAGATGGATACGACTTGGCCGGTTGGTACTCGAATCGGCCCCGGATGCGCTATGAGATTGGGGTGGTGGTCCGATTTGGGTACAGCACGAGTGGGAGATTGTTGATCTGCGGAGTCCACTGAGAGTTTGAATATGATAGCGAGTATCTCGTCCGGGAGCAGGGCATTGGGCAGAGCTAAGCTGTTGATCCTCCTACGGATATACGCGACGGCGGATCGATGGAAGTCCCCGAGTGCGCCCTCGGTAGAATGTAACTGTAGGAGATTCACCGGATGAGGACAACTAGTGCGTTCAAAGATCGGAGTAGGATGTACCTCGCGAGGACTACCGAGAGTATGCGTGTGAGATGGTAATCGAGACAAGGTTCGGAAGGATACTGACTTAAGCACAGAGCATCGATCCCGAATCTCGATCTCGAATTTCGCCAATGTATCTTCAAGAAGCGTGTAGTTAGGGGTACCGTCGGTGTCTGAGGGCATGACAAGCGATAGGATCACGGATGTACGGTGCTCAAGGGAGAGTGCTATTCTCTTTTACAGACACAAAATATGAATACCGGGTCTACACGTGCGATGTCAAACGTGAGAACGTGAGAGCCACGGGGTGAGTTCGAAGCCGAGCCATGAGCCTGAGGGCTCTGGCGTCGAGGGTGTCCACCGGAGCCTGTTCAGACTGGTACGTCTCCGTGATGGCGGAGGTGTCGTCGAGCACAGAGGAGGTAAGATTCGAGGTTATCATTACATCGCGCTCGCGACTAAATGTAATACGCGCGAACGTGCGAGCGTTGTAGCCGCAACGTAAGGGACGAGACGTACCAGACAGATTCTACACGGTCTCTTCATCATGTTCTAGCCTGCACAATGCCAGATTGCTATCACAACACGCGCTCGCTCGCGCACGCGTCCAAATCGTTTGAGGGGGGCGTCTAGGGAAGAAAGAGCGACGAAATTTGAGAGGGCCTGGCCTGGACAAGTGCCCAGTGGGTACGGACCCCGGAACTACCCGGCCCGGGAGTCCTGCGCAGGACCCCGTCGCGCCGTCTCAGACGGCTCTCCTTCAACTAAATCTGCACTTCCCGCCTTCTTCCTAGCCACGTCCCGATGCCGCCAGTCCTCCAAAGTAGAAACATCGCGACTGCTCTGATACTCTCTTCCTACACATGTTTCAGCCAGCTCGGAAGGCCAGAGACGGACGCGTTCAAACGCCACTGACTTCATCTATGCCGCCGCTGCCCTATTCGTCGCAGGAGAACACTGAGCGAAGGGCGGGCTGTAGGCTGAGTGGTGGTAGCGACTAGTCAACGTTGGTGGGGTCAGCGGGAGGCGCTGCAGGCCTCAGTGTACGTACTCTTTGTCTCCTATACCCCTCAGCGCCTGCCATCTCTCGCATCGGTACCGGCCAAGTGCTAACATACATCTCTGGCCCCCTCCCGAAGTATCTTCCTCGCCGTCCGCTGCAGTATTAGGTCATTATCCCCTGGGACTCGTTAAATACGTCGTACCCAGCATTCTGCAAACACTCTACCAAGGTGCTTTGCGCGGACGATCCTCTGCGACTAAGACGGATGGGTCCCTGAGAGGTACGTCTACCCTGCTCACATTAATGTTCAGTCTTTCATACTTCGCCCCCGACAATGTTCTTGCACGCGACTACATGGTATGTTGCTGTTAGGATCAAGCTTTTCACTGTGGCCCCACTTCAGATTCGCTTCCCCGACGTGGACCATCACGATAACGCCAGGAGTTCACGTCTGGCATGCCTACCCTCCCCAATGACCGAATGCACGACATGAGCAACCCACTCATGACGCTCATCCATGGAAAGTTGGTGAAGTGCGACTAGGATACTAATGTAGCACGTTCGAGAACGCGTAAGTGCTCAACAAGCTTCGATACTCTCGAGCCATCCTCATCGTTTCTTTCATATACACCTGATCGCTCAGTGATCTCGGAACTTCGACCTGTGTTCTTATCTCGGCTACAGATCCTACATGAACGCGGTCGGCGCGACCTGAGCGCGCATCCAGATCCCAACGTCCGCGAGACCGCCATACATGCACAGTCGACCTCGAAATCCCTCGACCTTCTTCCTGACGAACTCCATGTTCGCGTCTTTATCATGTTTGTCACCAGCAGCGCCGCACGACTCTTTACCAGTCCTCCCGGCCTTTCCAGAGTTCGGGCAGAGCCGACAATGGCCGTGTGTGCAAGGAACCCCGCCGCCCTCACGCACGACTGCTCTCGCTCGTGACTCGTTCCCATCAACACCTCTACTTTCCAGATACACGCAGGCGGCCACAATTCCGCATCATCTGGAGGCTTTCAGCGAGCGCGTCGAGTTCTTCAAGTTCACTCTTTCCCTCTCGATGAGCTACACAATCCTCCCGCGCGTGCGCTCGCTCGACGTCATAGAAACTGGGTTTGTGTTGTCTCGGTTGTTTGAAGAGGGCACATGGTTCCTGGAGTCTCCCGATGCCACCGTCGCGCACAGCTGGCTCGCCTTTCCGGACGTCTTTACGCATCTCTTTCGCTCTCGTGTGTCGCGGCTCGAAGCGCTCGCCATGTCTGGCCTTGAGGGCCCGCATTTCCACCTAAATCACTTGTCCAATCTCGCTCATCTCTTCCTCTCGGCCAAATATCGAAATAATAGCTCGGAAGATTCTCTTTGGACCGTCGCTGCGCTCCTCACCCGCACGCCGAAGCTCGGGCACCTCGAGCTCGCGGGACTTAATGTCTCGCGTATCAAGTCCATGAACTCCCTGCCCGACTACTGGCTTCCCGTCGCGCTCCCCCGTCTCCGCTCTCCCACCTTCGCGAGCGCGTTCCTATACGTGTCCTACATCCTCCCATTCCTCGACGTGCGCATGTTCGCGGACAGCACGTCCTTAGTGTTCACCTCCGCATCCATCGCATCCTCCCGCCGCCCTCTCCTCCTGCCTCCGACTTCGGCGGACTCTTCGCAACCGTCCACAGCATCGTCCACAACGCACCCCATGGGACGACCAACTGCCTCAAGCGCTAGCTCTTTTACCTACTTCGCTCTCGCCCCGCGTCGCTCGCCGCACTCACCACACTCTGCACGTCATGCGTCTACCCCACGGGAGACCGGCGCGCGTGGGTCCTCGCCTGCATCCTGAAGCTGTCAAACCTCGAGGAGCTCGTGGTCCGTCTTGGGCGAGGGGACTCGAGAGCACTCGGGCGCGCGCTAGGGAAGAACGCGAATCTGAGGTAGTGCGCGTGTAGCGCTCGAGCATGGAAAGGATCAGCCTGACGGGACGGTGCGCGTGGGTGCGCGTGGGTGCGCGTGTGCTCGCAGAACGCGCACGAGCGGGGTGCACACTCGCCTCGCTGATGTTGCAGACGGTGCGCGACCCTGAGGACGGCGCGGAGCCCGGATGGTAAGAGCGGGCTGCGGGCGTGCGCGAGGCGTTCGAGGAGGCTGGGGTGGTGAAGTACGTCGGGGCGTCCGCGTTGGCCCAGACGAGGACTTGTGGGGAGAAGGATTGCGAGAGGAAGATTGGCACGTCGAGAGTGACAAGTACCGGAGCAGTGAGTGGCTGAGTTGGAGAGGCGATGTTCGACGCTTAGAATTGGTTAGAATTGGAATGGAAGGTTATCGATCATGATCCATAGTCCGGGAGTTCATCTTGCGTGTAGGCCTCGGGACCCCGGGACTACACCGGCCCGGGAGTCTCCGGTGGGACCCCATCGGGGGCCGCCTCTGTGAAACTCGCTCTCCTCCGCGAGCCTCTCTATTTCTCGTCGCTCAACTTCTACCCATCCGCAATAACAGGATCCCGCTATCTTACACTGTGCATTCCTGAGTCTATGCGCGCTCCGGATGCCTCGCCATGAAGGCCGAACATGACACGCTCGAATGCTTTCAGCTAGTACGCCCGGGACAAGCTACCACGACTTTACTCATCGCAGGAGAACACGGGAAGGGCGTGGGCTTGTTAGAGGGGAGGCGACGGCTTGAACAGCCACAGTTAGGCCGGTGAGTGATCGAACTGCCCAACAGTGCCAAATGCTGTAGTGTGCAATTCGAGTTGGCACGTGTGCCTTGCTGGTTACACGGCCGGCAGCGCACGCCTTGCACTCGAGGAAGACGGAAGAGATGGACTACGTTGTCGCGGAAGACATATTCAGGCAGCAGAACGGTGCTCAGTGAGTACATACCCTACCTATCGGCCCATACCTGCGTTCGCTGTGCCCTCGTTCGCCCCAGCTCACACTCGCCCAGATGGAGACGGGTGTGTGCCATGTTCCCCGACATATCCCGTCCAGTACAATCTCATACGAACGTTCAGATACTCCCCATCTACGCATACTCCAGCAAATTTCCCGGGACGTCTGAAGACGACGGCGGACCCGGACGCTTCGAGCAACACCCATGGGAAGCTTGGCATAGCTACGGCCGCAATTATGTTCGCTATGGACGAACGAGTGGAGAAAGCCTGACCGGCACGCAGGCGGCGGCAACGATTGCGCTGGACATGTCGATAGGAGGCATTGTGATGAGACGCCGTACGTTCTTTCTCCTCGATCTATCCTGGCCCCTCGCCCTATACATCCCGGTCTCAATACATTCCAAGTGCTGACGCGCTCCTTTTTGTTTTGCTCAAGATCGCGCTGTCACGACTTTGTCGCGTGCGTCCGCGTCAAGTCTAGCAATCGCGCCGATCAAGCTCCCCTGGACTATATGCTCAAGTACACTGCGACGATCGCACGCATCGTAGGGACTGCACTCCCCGCAGCAAACGCGTTGCGCTCGAGACGAGTCCCGAGGGCATCCATGCCGTGTGGTGTATCTCGGGCAGCGTCTACTCAACAGGTATGTCTCCATCTTCCCAGCAGATCGTCGCCTAATGTCCTCTCGCGCTCGCTCTGGCTGATTAGTTTCTCTCTTGTACGCGCACAGGTCTCTGTTGGCTCGTCAAGGCACTGTAGATCACTCCCTCCTCTCGTTCGCGCTCCGTTCTCACCGCGCCCACTCCTCTCTGCCTTGACGCTTCCTCTGTCCCGTTGAGGTTGCGAGTTTCGACGGGCGGAGCAGCGAGGTTATCCCACGGGGCTGCTCGCACCTCCAACAAGGCGCACGATCGTGGCGCTCGATATCTGCCTTAGATTGCGAGGGGCTGCACGCGCTCGTGCTCCCGGCCTCACATGGAACGAGCACGAGTTCGCAGCTACACAGGGCGTGGGTGGCGCTCGAGCGTAGAAGTGACGAGCCCTCGGTAGAGGACACCCGGAGACGTTGACGAGCGCGGTGGAGTTTGGCGAATGTTGATCGGGAGCGAGAGCGTTGCGCGCGAGCGGAGCAGGGAAGGGAAGAGATGGCGCCAACGTTGAGTGCGAATTACTCGAGTCTCGGTGGGCTGGAGGAAGGCACGAGACTGCGTGTGCGAAACGCAGGCGAGCCTGGAGATATGTGGTCGAGATTGGGGTTCACCTCGGGCGGAGAGGAAGAGCTTGGGGATGAGCCTGCTGCTTGGGTTCGCCGGGCTAGGCATAGTGGTTGTCGTCCCATCCTAGGCGTCGGGCGCAACGACAATCTCTTCGAACGCTCCTGGCCGGGCCAGTAGAGCCAAAATGTATGGACGTATGCGAAGAGAGCGGCGCAAGTGATCGTGAGGTACGACCCTTTCTCGGCTTGTTTCGTAGCTGCCACGATGCTCAACATTCGTCGTGAATTTGTTTCGCTTAGACTCTCCTGTACTAATATTTTCCTGAGTCTTCCAATATCTTCGTTCTCCCGAATCTCGATAGAATGAGACGCCTCTTTCTGCGGCCATTATGTTCGATTGTAGGACGTCCGAGACAACTTGATATGTGCATGTCACGGAACAGCAAGCCTTCGACGACGCCAGGCGGGCCACCGCGCTGCAACATGTGGTCCAGAGCAGCGAGAATGAGAGAAAAAGACGTGCGAAGTATGGCACGGTGAGCTCGGCGGTCCCTCCGGGATCCGGGCCGTCACTCTTCCGCGCACGTCTTACGCGCGTGTCTTTCGTGCGGACGAGTCGTGGAGCAACAGCGCCCTCATCGTCGTGACGCGACCCTCGCGTACTAGCAGTCTCTCCTCACCAGCGTACTAGTATCCCAATCGTCGAGAATGCACGCTCAAGACAGCGCGTCCCCAAACACTGACTCTTTCCTGCCCAATCTTACGACTCTTGTCTCGTCTCTTCGAGAGCAATACCAGCAGAACGTCCATCTGCTCGAGTGAGTTTCGTCCAGAAGACTGCAGAGGGTGTTATAACTAACATCAAAACGCAGCACGGACGAACTGAGAACGTGCGCTCAGACCCTCAAAACGTTTTCGGATGAGATCTTTGTCGATTATAGGCGGCGGTGCAATTCACTGGCTCTCATCAACCTCCGTCTCCCGAGCGAGATCCTCATCGCAATCTTTCGTATCGCAGCAGTCGATGAATACCTTGCACCTGGTCCGGTGTTTGCGCCTGGAGCTGACACGCTTCGGCGGTACAAATTCTTGAGCAGGGTGGATTCGCGCCCGGTGGTTTGCCTGACGCACGTCTGTAGCTATTGGCGCGAGCTCCTCATCGGATGCCCATCCTTCTGGACCCGCGTCGATATGCACAATCCTTCCCGCTTTCTCACATTCCGTGAACGTGCGAAAGACATGTCCATGTCACTCTTGGCTCGACGTGACGGTTCCATCGACCCAAACGTCTTCCAAGGCGTATTCGACCATGTCAAGGCGCTCCTCCCCAGGCTAGAAGCGCTGGACATGACCATTCCCGACATTTCTTCCTTGCCCTTACTGTTCAACGCGGACGGTGGGGCACCTCGCCTTACAAGCCTCAATATTCACGTTATACGCACCGTGCTAGTAGATGAATCTATCATTCACTGTCTCGATCAGGTCGCCCCAACGCTCAAAGGACTTGCGCTATCCGGGGATTTCGGCATCGTTCTCCCAGGAGCGCAATTTGCCCAACTCACACACCTTTTCCTCGCTTCTTCAGACGGATTGGCTAGTATTCATGTCATCTATTTCATTTCCAACATATCGAACCTTGAGTTCCTTCATTGCGTCGGCCTCAGGTCCCACCCTAGTCTGTTATCATTACATCACGGCCCAGATTCTATTACACCACCACTACATCCATCGACCTCTATTTCCCGCCGCCTTCATTCTGTGTTACTCACTCAGTGCAATGATGCTCTTGCATACGTTCCATTTTTGACGGACATGGATCTCCCTCCTGGCACCATTGTTCGTATCCAATACAGCCGTGATCTGGGAATAGCTCGACATGGCTACTACTGGACACACAGTGTTCATGAATCCGAGCTTCCGCCTCCATATAATTCCTCCGAAATGGGCGTTATAGGCACTGCCAGCACTCTCTCCATAACGGTTCTGAATCATCGAATGGTGTTCGCTTTGTCTGGGACCAGCCGAGGCCAGCAGCTCGTTTTTCACTGGGGCACAGGCGACATCAGTAGAGTTCTCAATGGATTGCCACGGCCACTCGAAATGATATATATCACCTCCGCACGCGTCAACAATGTACGGGATCGATGCTGGGCGAGCAAGGAAACCGATCGTTATACCCTTATGATAATTTCTGTTATCGACATGCCTTTCCTTCGCGACCTCTGTGTTCGGATGCTTTTCTCGATCATGCTCGAAACCATACTCGAGCTCACTGAATCGTGCTTGGGGAGACTCAAGTACGATCGTCGGGGAAGAGTTGTCATGTACCCCGCCCTCCAAACCCTCACTATCATCTCGCGCAGCGCGTTTTCGAAGCCAAGCACACAGGACATCCAAGAACTCGCGGAGATGCTTGCGCGCCTCGCTGCTGGGCGCGCCAGTGTGCATTGCAGGCTCGCGCGGCTCGTTGTCCAGCCGTGGGAGACGACTGAGGATGGCATGTGGGAGGCGTCGCGCGGGTGGGTTACGAAGATCTTTGAGGAAGCGGGTATCGCTCAGCACGTCGGGACATTCGTGTTGGCGGAGCCAGGGACTAATGTATTCGGAGAAGCGGAGGATGAAACGGTTTGGGAATGTACGGAACACGAACAGAGATATTGGCGCTATCCGTGGGAGCACCCTTCGAATAACGAGGAAAGTTCCGAAGAAGAGGAGGAAGACGACTAGGATGAGGGTGAGGAGTATGGGACTGACGACGATGAGGAAGACGAGACGGACGAGGACGAAGAAAACGAGACGGACGACGAAGGATCCGAGTAGAACGGGAATTGAGGAAGGGGCGGTAGAACGGGGCCTAAGAACGGGGCTAAGGACACGGAAGGGAGGGTATATGAGTACAAGTTGATCCGTCTACTACTCTGTGAGGACATGAATGGGACGAGATCTCGCTTTGTAGATAGCTGCGCCTACAGCACCAACACGACGCGATCATCTCGTATACAGGATTTTATGTACATACCGCCAAAGGTGGCTCATGGTGGATGACGTGGGGACCTCCGTCTCTCGAAAGACGACACATGCTTCTGCCAGGGACTACGTCTTGATCGTGCAGGCTGCAGCAGAAAGCGTGCATTCTGTGAGCGGTGCGAGGCTGGTCAAGGGTGGTCATCGTAGGCGACAGGCACCTAGCAGGCGTCGTTCGACGTGCGAGTTTGAAAGCTATGGCAAGAGAAGAGCATTCATAGAACATATTGCAGTATTGCTCATCTTAGAGCTTCGCGTGAGTTCTCAACGTTTCGCGGATGAATGAATGTACTTACCATTAGTAGCCAGGCCTCCGTTGAGCACGTGGGAGGGTTTAAAGCAGTTTTTGCGTGTCCCGACAGCAGTATTCTTGATACTACAAGCAAATACCATGTGTATGACGTTGAAGAGAGAACGATACGCACGCGAGAAGCAAATCCAAGGAGGGGGTTGGGAAGAGAAGGCCTAGCCTCTCGCCCGGGTACCGGGACCCCGGCACCGCGTGAGCCGGGGAGCCCTCGGGACGAGTTTCACGATGACATCGAGTCTGGAAAAGTGAGCATAGACGAGAAAAACCAGCGTAGAGATCAGGATCGCTTATACGAGCAAGCTCTCGATCCGTGGGATGGCTAGCGTCTGTGGTGTCGACGATAATAGACTTGAGAAGGTGCTGAGAGCGATAGAGGAACCCGATGAGCTGCGGGGTGTGATGAGCATCGATGCGTGCCCAGAGAGCGGGGAACGAGAGCGCAATTTGCTGCTAGTATTGACGGACATAGGTGAGAATTATGAGAGGCCTGCTGTCCAATCGAGCCGGCGGTCGAAGTTGACTCGATATATGCGCGTGGCACACTGAATATTGAGCGTCCCGGGTAAAGAGTCGGGATTACGGAAAACTGGAAGACAGTAATGAGGTATTCGTCTTGGAGACGCGCCACAGCAGTTAGAGGTGCAGCGCCGTACGCGCGCATCTAAATGCTCTGACGAGCATCGTCAAGACGAAACTGTGCAGCGTTGAATGCCGGGTCCTTGTAACAAACTTCGCATCAGCCCGCGTCACGTCACGTACAAGTGCGATTAGTACGTACGCCAGCAAGAATCAGCCTGGTATAAGAGTAAGTTAGATGTGTGCGATGTCGGGGACCTGGAAACGCTACTCACCTCTCGTGATCGCCTGAAGCAGATCGTAGGAGAGCCGAGACAACTGAAGTCGACTCGACGCGAGCGGCCTCGCAGCGGACGCGGAAGACGGGGACCCCGGAACTGCTCCGGCCCGGGGGTCCCCAGAAGGACCCCGTTGCGAGCGCCGCGTCCAGTTTCCGGGCCTGCGACTTCGCGGCGAGTGTCTTGTTCGCGATCTCTGCGAGCCTTTTACCCTCCCGCTTCTCGTCCTATACCAGCTCATTGTTCTTGCGAAGTATAACCCTCGCGATTGCGATCCAACTCTTGGTCCCCGCGCGTTCCAGCTCGCACCCCTCAAATGCCAGTGACGACGCGCTTGCCGAGCTGCGAGCACCCCCTGGAACTATGCCCGCCGCGACTCCGAGGAGAAACTCGGCTTGACAACCACTAGGCAACTTTGCTCGTTGCAGGAGGATGCGCGAGGGGTGCCTGCCCATTGTAGCGCAGCCAGCGGCTTTACTGCGCTAGTCAAGTTGCCGGGGGAATCAGGGTGCTGTGCCTCACAGTACGTCCTCAGTCGTTCTCTTCCCATCAGCACTCTCCATCCGTCGCGTTCAGCACATTCAAAATGCTGATTTGCGATGCTCTTTTCGTGCACAGGACTCTTCTCCACTCATTTGAGATCGATCGCCAGGGCGTTTGCGTGGGTGGTCGTGTCTACATCGCAGGTACGTCTACCATATGCCAGCCGATGGTTTTTCTCTCAGCTACGTGTTCCTTCACGTCCCCCAACTCGCGCTCGCCCAGATCGTTGCGGAGACGTCAAATCCCCGTCTCTCCGCCGTCCGGGGCCCTGATCGAAGGTTCGGTGCTCGTAATAGGCAGAATGTGCGTTCGTGCTGCACTCCTGTCTGACTTACAACTGATCGATCACAAGAACTCAACATGAAGCTTACACTCAGCTCTGCATTCTACATGAATACGAAAGAGACAATTTATGTCTACCCAGGTAAGTCAATTCCAAGTTCCCCCACCACGGTCCCTGACGCGCGTTCGCCCTAATCGTCACTCAGCGACTCCCCTGCACAATCTCTCCCCGGTCGTCCCTGTATCCGCCGAGCTCATTCGAAGCCGCCTGTGGCTACGCGCGCAGACTCAAGACCTCGTCGCCCTCGCTTGCATTCGCGCTAGTTGTCGGCCCATTCTCTTCGTCGCGTCTGCCTTTCGGGCGCGCATGGACGACCACGGCGCCGCTCAATTCGGAGCCTCCAGCAAGTGCGCCAACGCCTTCTCTCCGTGAATCGTGCCGACGTCGAGACGATCGCGACTGCGCTGATCGTCCGATCGTGCGCCTCCCTCCTACCGCGATTGCGTCCGCTCGACACCGCACAGACGGGCACACGAGCCATCCTGGTTGGTCGAAACGGATGCACTGCTCTTCGAGCCCCCCGACCGCACCGTCGAGCGCAAGGCGGACCCACCTCCCCGGACGCCCCGACCACGCTCGTTCACTCCTCCACGTTGCGACTCGAGGTGTTCGTCCTTTCAGGCTGCGTTGCAACTCGGATCCCGGGGAACGCCACGCCTCTCGAGAACGACTGGTCTTTTCAATCCGGGACGTGCCCCTACTTCGCTACACGACGTTCACACGTTCACGGGCAGCACATCCCTCGTTCTCATATCCGCGCCCGCCGCACCCGCACCCATACCCTCTGCTCACCCCGGCGGGCACGTTGCGACCGTCCACCATATTGAGCGCGACTCCTACATAATCGACGCATCGACGTCGACGTCGCAGGAGGCTTGCGTGTCCCGGCCCTCGCGTGCCTCCGAAAGCTACACTCTCGTGCTTCCTGCCTGATCGGCCTCCCACTCGCACTCGTACAGTTCGCTGTGTGTACGTTAACGCACTACCTGCTCATCCTCGGTTCACGTTTGTGCTCAGCTTTCGCCACGCACGCTCTCCCACCTTCGTGGAACTCCCTGACTTGCCGCTGCCCAATCCCTTCGAGATTTCGAGTGTCAATGTGCGGGAAGGGAAGCCGCGCCGCATCGCCATCAAAATGTACCTTTGCAAAACTCGGCATCTGCCTCCGTTTCGGGCGGTAGGGAGGGCGAAGCTGCGTGGGGTGTGCGTCGCGCTCGGACGCGATAGGGACGAACCCTCAGTGCGGTGTTTGGTGCGGGAGTTCGTAAGGATGTGACCCTTGCTTTGGGCGTTTTAACTAAAATACTCAGTATTTGTCTTGAACCGTTTTGCTCCTCTACGCTACGTCACGTTGACGCTCTCGTTCGGTCGCTGTCCAGTTAGCAGTCCGAAGGGTAGCACACTCGTGTCAGTGGCGCGGCGACGTAGTGACGTAGTGACGTAGTGAGGCGTGAAGCACAACCAGAGGACGAGGCAGCAAGTTCTGTGAGCTGCGGCGAGCGCGGTGGTCCTTCCGAACACCGGGCCGGCGCTCTTCCGTTCTGCCACATGCCCTCAGTTGCATGCGTGTCCCTCGTGTGGACCAGTCGTGGCTCAGTGCCTCTGAGCCTATCGTCGTGACGCGGTCCTTGCAGAGTCCCTCCTTAGCAGCGTCCCAGTCCCTCAACCGTAGAACATGTCCGACCGAAGGGCTACATCTGCAGACAACGATTCATTTTCGGCGAGCCTCACAACGCTTGTCGCATCCTGGCGAGAACGATACCAGCAAAGTGTCCATCTTCTCAGGTAAGTCTCGATCTTCTGGCGCAGGTTGAGGGCAGTCCAAGAACGATAGAGCTGGCATAGCTGACCCCCAAGCGCAGTCTTGACGACCTGAGATCATGCACTCGGACCCTCAAAGTTTTCTCGGATGAAATTCTCGTCGATTATGGGCGGCGATACAATGCATTGGTTCCTATCAATCGCTGTTTCCCCAGGGAGATCCTCGTTGCAATCTTCCGGTTTACCATCGCTCATGGCTGTCTTGAACCTGGTCCAGTATTTGCGGAGGTTAATTTCGAAACGTTTCCGCGATACAAAGTCCTGAGTAGGGTGGATTCGCGCCCGCTCGTTTGCCTGACGCACGTCTGTAGCTATTGGCGCGAGCTTCTCATCGGATGCCCATCCTTCTGGACCCGCGTCGACATCCACAATCCTTCCCGCCTTCTCACATTCCGCAAACGTGCAAAAAACATGTCCATGTCACTCTCGGCTCAGAACACTTTCCCCGACTCAAACACCTTTCAAGGTGTGTTCGACCGTGTCTCGGCGTTCCTCCCCAGGCTGGGAGCGCTGGACGTGACCATTCCCAACGTTTCTGTTTTGCCCTTACTGTTCGACACGGACGCACTTTGTCTTACAAGTCTCAATATTAATGTTCTCCGGGCCACGTTGGCGGACGAATCTATCACCCACTGTCTCCACAAGCTTGCACCAACCCTTAGAGGACTGGCGCTCTCCGGGGTTTTCGGCACTTTTCACCTCACATCCCAACTCGTTCACCTCACGCACCTTTTCCTATCCTCTACATACAATCTGACTGAGTTCCATGTGATCTCGCTCATCTCCAATACTCCGAATCTCGAATACCTTCATTGCATCGGCGTTGCGTCCAGTGTGCGGTCATTACCAGGGAATGCCAGCACAAGTTCAGTCATATCATCACCCAGTCCATCGCCCTCGTTTTCCCGCCTCAGGTCCGTGGTGCTCACCCAATACACGGATACTCTGGTATACATTACCTTTCTGTCGGCCATTGATCTCCCTCCTAGCACGGTTGTTCGCATTCAGTGCATCGACGGTGCGATCCCATTCGCAGCTCAGCAGCGCTACTCCTGGCCACGGGAGATGGTGCCAAGGGAGGCTCCTCATTTCGAGCGTCCGCATCCTCAGCATTCCTCCGCATTGGGTGAAATGGGCACTGCCAGCTCCCTCTTCCTCGCCATGCTGGATCTCCGACTTATATTCGCTCTCTCCGGGACCAGCCACGGAGACCACTTCATTTTCTCCGAGGGTACAGAGAACGGCTACATCTGCCAGGATATGCATTGCCCATATATAGAACCACTCGACATGTCACATCTCAATACGGCACGTATCAGCAATATGCGTACACCGGGCACATCCAATACAAGCGCCAAGAGCACTGATGACTGCGCTCTCGGAATGTTCATCGGGATCGAAATGCCTGCGCTTCGCGACCTGAGGATCAGGTTTCTGTTCCCCGTTACATTCAAGAGGATTGAGCAATGCCTCGGTCTGTTCATGGACAGATCCTTGAAAAGACTAGCAGTCAAATACCCTACCCTTCAAGCTCTCACTATCGTCTCACGCAGCGCCTTCTCGAAACCATGCGCGCGGGAGATTCGCGAGCTCGGGAATACACTCACATGTCTCGCTTCTGGGCGGGCCAATATGCATTGTAGGCTCGAGCGCCTTGTAGTGCAGCCTTGGGAAGCGACGGGAAACCGCAAGTGGGAGAAGTCATGGGAGCGAGTGACGAAGATCTTTGAGGAAGCGGGCGTCGCTCAATTCGTCGGGACATTCGTGCTGGCAGAGCCGGGAATCGACGTATTCGGAGAGGTTGATGAGACGGTTTGGGATCAGATGGAAGACGAGGAGAAGTATTGGTGTTATCCATGGGAGAACCCTTCGACGCGCAGAAAAAATGCCGAGGATGGTGAGGATGAGGAGGAGGAGGAGGAAGAGGAAGAGGAAGAGGAGGAAGAGGACTGGGATGACGACGACGAAGAGGATGAAGAGGATGATGACGATGAATCGGACGAGGAGGATGGGACGGATGAGGACGAGGAAGATGAGACGGATGTGGAAGAATCCGAGTAGAATGGGGGCTAAGAAAGGGGTGGGGAACATCGACGGGAACACGGACGAATCTGACGGGGTCTAGATCTCCTACGTGGCCTACCTGACGCACAGCTGTCTAGACGGCCGGCAGAGCCAAGCTTCCTCACTGAATGATGACAATCAGCGTACATTCTGTTATGGATGGTTCATCCACGATACATTCAAAGCCTCAGCCCCCCGAACGATGGCACGCGGCAGGGACTACGACGTGATCGTGTCGGGCGCGCCCGGCGCGCACGTCGCCAGTTGTGCCACTGCCAAGCTCTTCGAGAAGGCTCCTTGCAGGTGGCGGACAGGCGTATCCCAGCGTGTCCGTATGTGAGCCCTACCGAGTAGTATCCAGAGAAAACTCTGGAGAGCTGAGAAGTGGTTGAGTCTGCAAAAGTTCGTGTTAGCTCGTGCCCTATGGGGAATGAATACTGTACAATTTCGACCGATGCGGCGCGTCACGCATCACAAGAGGGCCATCCGCGACGTTTGGAGACACGTGTCACGCATCACAGAAGCCCTCGCCGCTCGCGACAAACGCGTCACAAGACCAGAAAATCGCCGAAAATCACCAAAATTGCCCTAAAAATTCCAAAATGGCCCCGCCTACGGCGGAATTGCGTTTTCGCCGCAGAACTGAGCTATTGGTGCCCTCTGGGCCCTCTCAAAAGCAATTTTGCGGCCCGGCGCGGGGTCGCCGACCCCGCGCCGCACCGCACTGCGCGACCTGTCATGCGTCACACCCCGGCGCGACGCGCCGCTTTGGGCATCTGAGGGTGTCATGCGTCACACCCTGCGCCGCATCGGTCGAAATTGTACAGTAAATGTCTCAAGTATCGGCGGACCTTCCGCGAGCACGTCGGTGGACGTGCGATAAGTGCGTGTCCACATTCAAGAGATAGCCAAAAACACTCCTTGCCGTTAAAATCTGAAACAGATGGCTGCAGGATGCTAACATCTCCGACGTGCGCGCCCTGCGCAACTTGAAGCGGCCCGCGCGGTGGCTGGAGACCGGGACCCCGGAACTGCAGCCCGGGAGTTCCCAGCACGCCGTCCTCCTCTGCCCTCGTCTGCTTTGAACTCATCTACGAGCTCTGTCAGCTTCTATGTATCCGGCTCTATTCCCGTACTTTCTATGAGCCCACCATTCCTATGAATACCAGCTCAACGGGTGTTCTAAACTGCAACTCTACACTGCGCGTTGCAGCCAGCTCTCCCCGAAGGCCGAGGACGATACGCTCGAACTCCATCGGCTACACCAATGAAAAACTTCGTTTACCTGTCATCGCGATTTTGTTCGTCGCAGGAGGAGACACGAAGACCGTCGTGGATATGCTGGAACGGAGGCGGCGGCCGAAAATCGCGCTAGTCAGGCTGGCGAGGGACACTGCAGACTTGAACGTACGTCCTTTCAGTTTTTATTTACACCACCACCACCCACCTGCCATCCATCGGGTCAGCATCGCCCAAATGGCTGATGCGCTGGATTCTGTTTTCAATAGAATCGCGCTGTCGTTCACGTGTCGTGGAAGACCTTGCAAGTAGCTCTGCGTCGCGGTTGAGAAGTCCTCCGGAGGCGTATTGCGCGGACGATGCGCGGAGATGGGATCACGAAGCGTGTTGCTGGTACGTCTCCCTCCCATCGGCCGAAGGCTGTTAGCCATACCCTCACTGAGCGCGCCCCAGCTCCCGCTCAACTAGTTCGCTGGGAGTACGTCAAAGCCTTGTCCATCCACCGTCCGGGCAGTGCTTGTGATAGCACCGCACGATATGTCAGTAATGTGCCGGTTCCTGTGCTCTCACGCCGTCTCGAATACCCCTCTGACTCATAGATGATTGCGCAGTGATCTCAGCACCTCGACTCGGGTCTTCCCTCGGCTCCGTACCCTACATGAAGAGGACTGGGACAGCGTACAGCTAGTATTCCCAACTTGCACAAGGCACGTCATGAACACTACCTCAACCTCGAGTTCCCTTAACAACTTTCCTAATGAACTCCTCCTTCGCATCTTCGCATTGCTCATCGCTGGCAGCGCGCTCAACGACCCCTCCCCGGTTGTCCCAGTCTTCCCAGAGCTCATGCAAGGCCGCCAGTGGCCGCGTGTGCACAGTCGAGACCTTATCGCCCCCACGCACGTCTGCGCACGCTGGCGATCCATCCTCCTCGACGTCTCTGCATTCTGGACCCGCGTGGACGGTCATAGCAGCGCGCAACTCAAGGCTTTCAGCGAGCGCGCCAAGTCGCTCCCCCTCTCCCTCTCCGTGAACTACGCGGACGCGAACGAGTCTACATCGGCCGTCGTCCGTCCTCTCCTCCCGCGCTTACGCTCGCTCGATATCGTGGAGACCGGGCGTGCGTCGTCCTGGTTGTTCGACGAGGACGCACCCCTTCTCGAATCCCTCAGCATCACGGTTTCCCAAGGTTGGCTCGCTTTTCCGGACGCTTCTACTACGCTCTTCCGCTTGCGCATGTCGCGACTCAAGGCGCTCGCCTTGTCAGGGCTCACCGGTCCTCATCTCCCCGCGAATCACTTCCCCAATCTGACCCACCTCTTCATCTCTTCCGACTACAATCACGGCCTCGCAGAGATTCCTTTTGAGACAGTCGCTGCGTTCCTCTCGCGCACGCCCAATCTCGAGCACCTCCAGCTCGCCGGACTCTGTGTGCCCTGCTTAGAGTTTATGGACACGGAGCTCGAATATTGGCCTCGCGTCGCGCTCCCTCGACTTCGTTCTGCTTCGTTCGCGCACGCGTTTGCAGATGAATTCTGCATCCTCCCCTTCCTGGACATCCCCGACACAGCTCGCATCCGGATCAGCGTCGCGCCCGCTCAGAACGGACCGTGGACCCTCCCCGTCTGGGACGTCCCCTCCCTCCACCGCGCGACGCTGCTCGACGTGCGTGCCTATGGAGACAGCACGACCTTCATCCTCACCTCCGTGCCGTCCTCCGCGCACTCCATTGGGGGGCTCTTCGCGACCATCCGCGGCATGGAGTTCGACGCCTACTATGGCACTGACGATCTGCAAAGCCTATTCTCTTACCTCCTCCACGAGTGTCCCACCTTCCTCGCGGCCCTGACCGTACTCCGCGTCTCGGTTGGCGACTCAGAGGAAGGCTCGTGCGGCCGTTTCCTGCGCGCACTCGAGAATCTGCAGAACCTCGAAGAGCTCACCTGTCACCTCACGCACAGCGACCTCTTTGCGTTCGCGGACGCGCTGGGGGATACAGGGACCGCGAACCCGAAGCTGCGCGCGGTGGCGATCAGCCTGGAGCGTGGCCGGGATGAGCCGCCCGCGGGTATGTGCGAGCGCGAGGTCGTGGAAGTGCTCGCGGTTCGCGCGCGTGTGGGACGACCGCTCAGGACGTTGAGAGTGCAGGCGGTGCGCACAGCGGAGGAGCAGTGGGAGGGGTGGGAAGAGTGGGCGGCGGGTGTGCGCGAGGCGTTCGATAGGGTGAACGTCACGGAGTACGTGGGCAAGTTCGAGTTCGTAGGGTCGGACGGGGATATCTGGGGCTCAGGGCCGAGGGAGGAGGAGTGGTGGGTTGAGGGCGAGGAGAGGTACTGGAGCTGTGAGTGGCTGAGGTGATGGATTGCGAGGGTGCGCTTGGTCGCAAGTGCAATGTAGCTCAGAGTAATCATTAGTGCTCAATACAAGGATACGTTCGTAACTTCGTCGTACCTAGTCAAACAGTGCGTCATTGATATATCTGCCTGAATTTCCCCCAACGTAGCCTTGTCCCATCATTGCGATTTATTGTCATATTCCGCGCGATGCTTCTCCCTCAACTCCCAGTAAGTACCTCTCCTTAAGGCCTCGCCCTCCGCGCAAGGCCATCTCTCCCTCAAACGCCCCCAAAACGTCCTCGTCCATCCCGACCACCCTCAACTTGCCCACAAGTGCCCCCAATTCCTTCAGCGGACGTGTCGTCTCCTCAAGCTATCATTCCACCTCCGCCGGCATGCCTTAAGGCGCTTCTTCGAAGGGCTGGACGATGGGCGTGCGGAGGAGCGAGTGACCGCGCGCGCGCGAGGACCCCGGAACCTCACCGGTCCGGGTCGCTGTCCAAGGCTTCACGAGACCGCGCCGCGACGTTCTTTCTTGCTTGCCTTTGCCCCACCATGCCCTCCACGACTGTTATCTCTCGTGGCGACAACCGCTACGAATCTCTGCTTATCTGCACTTCAATTCAACATGTCCGCAATGAAGGAAGGCCACCAACTACGCCCACGAACCTACTAGGAAACTTGGTTCAGGCACCACCGCAATCTTCCTTGTCACGCAGGACTCGCGAGGGATACCGAATTGCAGGAGCGGCGGCGGCGGCGGCTAGATCATACTGGTCAGGTTAGCGGGAGACGTTGCAGAACCTAGCGTACGTTCTCTCGGTCTCGCATTCCCCTCAGCATCGTCCATCCATCGCTTCAATAACCCCTCAGTGCCAACAAGTTGGGCTTCACCCATGAGTAGAATTGCCCTGGGACTCAGTTGACGAGTGCGGCTATGTATCATACGAACCGATCGCGCCGTTCGAGCAGGCCAGATGCTACAGTACGCAACTACCTGTGGGTGCGTCTCTTTAAAGACAGGCAATCGCGTCTATACCGCAGGTACGTCTCCCTCGCGCCGCCCAATGGTCATAGGCCGAACCCATGTGCGCAACCTGACTCACAGGTTTTGCGCTCGTCCTCGCGTAGATTGCTTGCAAAGACGACGAGTCTATCCATCCGCCCTCAATTTCCGATTACGCTCGTCGATTGGCTTGCGTTGCTTCCCGTACGGCGAGAGAGGACGGTCGAGCCAATGTCAAGAAGCTCAATATGGGCTGGAGGGGTGCAAGATAACAACGGATGTGGCGTATGCGTGGGACCATAGGTGAGTCCTTGTTCCGTAATTCCCTCCCGATCTTGTGCCCACAGAATACTGTTCCCATATCGCACACCGCATATCTCCGTTCAAATGGCCAAGCTTCGTTCACGGCTGCGCGACAATCCCCGACACTATCGTGTCTGGAGCAACACCCCATGTACCCTGCCGAGGTGCAGGATAGCATGTTGCCGGTACGTTTGTCTCGTTCCTAAAGCTCATCGTCACTCGTATTCAGGTATATCCCTCCAGCTGATGTATCTCCCTCCGCAATCCCGCCGCGTACTGCCACAGATACCTCAACTTCGCGTTCTCCCACTCCACGTCTCCGCTCGTGCACCCTTCTCGTCGCGTTCGCTCGCGAGGTGGAGGCTCGCGAGTCATGCACAACGTTGCTGATCCCGCGCGGGCCGTTGCCTCGATACGCACTCAAGCTACGGATGTCAACCAAGCGCATAGGCATAATCCAGGGGACTCACCATCGTCTCCTCAAGATCGCGGGATTTTGCGAGTGAACCTGAAGCAGAATCGCTCCACGGAACCAGCCACATCCCCGTTGTCTAAGTATGTATCAAAGCTTCCTTCACGTTTTCGCGCGCCGTCCACTTCCTTACCTGCACCACCGCCTTACGTATCTTGCTCACGCGTTATCTCTGCGGATGATGTCTCTCCAGCATGTAAGCAGCCAGATGTCCACTGGCTGTAATCTATTTGTGTTCCCGCCGATATGCCGCGGGCGCCCCCTGGTTTAATTTGACAGCTTGGACAGCACGCGTCCCTCAAAATCAAGGAAGCTTTGACACCTGCCGGTGCAGCGACGCCCGAGAGGACGACTTGCCGGATTTGGGCTTCCCTTTCACCCCATTCGAGCTCTGTGTGCTCAACGCTGTCAAGCCCTTGTTCGTTCTAATGGCGTCGCTTACCTCGGTCGCTCGACATCGCAC
The DNA here is from genome assembly GCA_002150815.3 of Grammothele lineata. NCBI lineage: Eukaryota > Fungi > Basidiomycota > Agaricomycetes > Polyporales > Polyporaceae > Grammothele > Grammothele lineata. The sequence goes on along the minus strand of NDFF03000201.1, from coordinate 29,241 downwards.
TACAACGGAGCGCGGCTATCTGTCTGGGTCAAGCGTGCACAGCTTATTGGGCAAAGTGCGGGATGACTCGCCGCCGCTGGTCAACGTTGTACGTGCACGATGGGCGGCATTACGGCCATATTCAAAAAGAAGTCCTAGCTGGAGCGCATATCGGATGGTCCGTAGAGGGGTTTAAGGCAGAACGGTCATGATTACAGTCTCTCCCCTCCTGTGCGCCCTCCGTCTTGCGTTCCCCAGCTTCTCGGCACCTCGTGCCCCTCCCCGCTTTCTGCTGACGCCCATCTTGTGCACAGGCTGTACACCCGATCGCGTGCGAGCACCACGGGAGAGTTCACCATGATCGGTCCTTACCAAGTCGAGGCAGAGATCGAGGCGGCCTTCTCGCTCCTCGCCTTCGTGTTACTCTGCATTCCGCTTTACTGGCAGTTCGGAGGTACGTCGTCAAATCTCCTCACACACTCACGACTACGGCTGATGATCCTCTACGTGTACCGGCGCTCAGTGTCGAACATTGGCTGCGTTTTGTACATATTCTGGGTGGGCACTCAGAACCTGATCCAGGGCGTCGACAAGATCATCTGGAGGAATAACGCGGAGAATGTCGCACTGGTGTATTGCGACATTAGTGAGCACATCGCTTCTTGTCTGTATGTCTTCTGTTATACAGCTAATGTCGCGCGCAGCCACGCGCTTTACCATCGCGTCAAGCATCGGGGTTTGTACCACGTCCCTCGTTATCAATCGTCGACTGTACCATATCGCCACTATGTCCATGCCGGTATCGACAACCCGTGCGGACAGGTGCCGCAATATCGTAGTTGACCTCCTCATTGGACTTGGCATCCCCGTTCTCCCTGTCGCTTTATGTGGGTACGCTTTCAAGCTATGCTTCACGAGTCTAATCCGCTTATCCTAATCACGGCTTCAGACTGGTTCTACCAGGGACATCGTTTCGATATTTATGAGGGCGTCGGCTGCGTTGAGGAATATCCGAACACCATCATCTCATACTTCCTCTACTACGCCTGGCCCATTCCCATCGGCCTCGTCTCCGCAACGTACTGTGTGTTGACCCTCCGCGCTTTCTTCCGCCGCCGCCGCCAGTTCAACGAGCTCATCGCCCAAAATTCGGACCTTACCTTCAGCCGCTACTTCCGGGTCATGGGCCTTGCTGTGCTCGAGATGACGTTCACCGTCCCGCTCACCGTATACGACATCGTCCTCAACTCTACTTCCTATCCTCTTTACAAGTGGCGCGGGCTGGCGGACCTCCACTTCCGCTTCGAGCGCATCGGGCGCGTCTCTGCTCTTACCTGGACCAGGGACGCGAGCGTCGTCAGGATATTCCGCGTCCGCGCGTGGCTGGTGATCGGTTCCGCACTCGCGTTCTTCCTCTTCTTCGGCCTTACGGAGGAGGCGTGCAGCCACTACAAGAACGCATTCTTGTACATCGCCAGATACCTTGGTATTCCGATTCCGTCCAAGGGCGGTATCGCTTCTTTCTCTCCCGAGTGAGCTCCGTACATTTCCCAGCTCGCGTCAACGGACCGATGCTTACTCATTGTCCGCAGGTCAAGCTGGATGGCACGTGTCACCGGAAGTGTCCCGAGGCTTTGGCAGCGTGGAAGGCACCAGCAACGACGGGACTCGCTCGGCTTCACGTTCTCCGACAAGACTTCGACGAACCTCACGGACAACGGGAGTCAGGGCACTCAGTCGTTCAACTTCCATCCAGCTACCTCAGCCGGAACCGTCGTGAGCGTTTGCCTCGCTCCTTCAAGTTCCGCCGAGTCACCTGTAGAAAAAGAGGGCGCGGGGCCCCCGTCTTTACCCTTGACTCTGCCAGTTCCCGGGTTTGATTTCCCGTATCTGCCTCCCCTCGCGCATGTCCATGACCCTCACACGACGTCTCCCTTGCGCCCGGAGGCCGACGTTCCATCGTCGACTCATCGACTGTCATTCGCGTCTATGCGTACGCGCTTCGCCGGAGACATAGTCTAAGCCAGAGCTTGATAGTCACACTTTCTTACTTGGTATCATCCACCATGTCGTCGTAACCCGAGTTGTGCTACTCGCGCTTTATTCACGCTTGTGTGTCCTCCGGATTTTGCCTCGCGATCGTCCTACGCATTGTATTGATAGCACCTGCACATTCACATGTAACATAGCATCGCAGTTGAGTCAGCCACCTACGGACAGGACCGAATCGATCAACGCATGGTTTCGTCGCAATTGGCAGTCGGCCGCCCTCGTAGACATCTCTCAGAATGTACAACACATTGCCGTAAGTAGTAGAAGTGCTCGGCGGTCGCATGACGGGGTATACTAGCTCTACCATCTCCTCAGAGCAGGTGAAGGAGGCGCGTGCGCTACTGGTTCTTGGCGAGCGGACTGATCTGCGCGAGACCGGGGAAGAAGGACGTTGGGATAGTCCTACGAAACATTAACGTTAGCCCCCTATCGTTACGAGGACGAAAAAAAACTGCGCGAAGAGAAACACTCACGGAGTCGGAATCGCCGAGTCCGTCGCGAACCCCGCCGTCAAGTCGCCCGCCATCGTCGTGGGGGTCGTATACCCCGACGGCTGAGTGATAGTCGACATGACGACGGCGTAGGACGTGAGCGTCGCGGCGTCGCTGTCCTTGATGCACGCGACGCCCGAGCCGTACGCGGACTCGCACTTGACGACGGCCGCATCCGTGAGGGACCACATGTTCACGTTGTCGAGGGTGATGTCGGAGCAGGGCGCGCCGTCGGCGCAGATTAGCTGGATCGGGGGACGTTGGACGCCGTTGGCGACGTTTCCGTCCCAGTTCTGCGCGCGCGCATGAAAGGGTTGGCGAGTGGACAAGCGAGGAGAGGAGGAACTTACGGAGAACGTGATGTTCGAGAGCTGCACGCCTGCGCCTGTTCCGGGAGTCTGAGAGGACCAGTACTGGTCGATGTTGAGGCCGTACGCAGTGTCGCTGGAGATGAACGAGTCGAAGACAACGTTGCGGACGTAGCCCGAGCCGAGGTTCGACTTGATCATGAACGCCTGGTTGCCGCCGTTCGTGTACACGTTCCTGCGCGTCCGGAAGGCGTCAACGTCGAGCGAACGACCGGCCAGGAATATGAGAGGGGGCGTACCTGTATAGTACATCCTCGATCGCGGTGCCGTCGGACAGACTTCCGATCGCGCTCCCGCCGGACTGGTTGCACCACACTACGAAAACAAAGGGTGAGTATAAACAATTGACGGCATAACTAGCGGGGGCCGTACCGCGCTCGACGAGGATGTTGCTCGAAGGCGACTTGACGGTCACGCACTCGTCGCGGTTCGTGACTTCGACGTCGTGAACCCAGTAGTTCACGCCGGTGACGTCGATGCCGTCCGAGCCGCCGATGTTCGCGCCTGCGCCACGCGAGAGCGTCAGCGTGCGGGGAACGGGGATGTGGAGAGAAAGAGGGAGGGAAAACGACGTACCGCGAATAGCCATGTTGTACACTTCACCGTTCGAGCCGTTATCGACGACGAGATGGAACTCGGGGGCTGCGGGACGCGCCTGTCAGATCTGCGTAGCATAAGACAGCAGGAAATATTGGACTTACAGTCGACCAGGACGAGGTCGTGGATGGACCAGTTCGTCGACGTGATGATTCGAATGAGACGCGGCCTACACACGATTAGCCCTACGGAGGTTCTTCGGACGATGGGAGATTGCGCGTACCCATCGTTCCGGGCCTGGTACCCGTAGCCCTGAATACCGCCTGCACTGTTCGCCGAGTAGAACTCGAAGTCGTCCGCGTTCTCGACGGCGATCATGTTGCCGTGCGTAGTTGCTGGGGAACGGTTGCGTTAGGTATAGAGCGAAAGCATACAAGAGCGCGGCGTACAGTTGCGAGTGATGAAGCCGTCGAGGCGGAAAGCCCATTTCGTACCGCCAGTGAGGGTGACCCAGGTCTGCATGCCGTAGTCGCCTGCGCAGGGCAGAGTCAGCGGAGGACGTAGATGACGTCATTGCACGACGTACCTGCAGGCACATACAGCGTCGAGCCTGAGTTTGTCAACACACAGTTCTACGCGTCGTCGGATGCTCAGCCTTTGATTTGTATCGGAAGCGTTGAGCGTACGCACCGTGAACGCGTCCGCGATCGCGGGCCCAATATCGTCCGATCCCACTGAGCCTCCGTAGTCGAGCACACTGCAGATCGTGCCTTGCTTGTCCGAGAGCGACGTCGTCGGCCCGACGCTGCCCGAGAGTTGCGCAGATGCAGCGGTAGCGAGAAGGAGGGAAGCGAGGAGGGACGCGAACTTGGGCTGCATGGCGGGCGCGTGGGGGGGCTGGATATGAGCAGCTGCGGAGCAGAGGACGAAGACGAGGCTTACTTATGTACGTCCTCCGTCTTCGAAGCCGAGCGGACACATGGCATGTTTATTCTTACAACGTCGAACCCGAGCGGTGACGCAGACGCGTCGCGGACGTGCACCAGGTGACGAAGAGAAGGAAACGTTCGCGCGCAGCGTCGCCCCGGCCGCGCGCCTGCTCGCGATATCCCCGCGAAACGAACTAGAAGGCCGTCCCAAATGACCGCTTGATCGCTCCACGGACGGACGCGGAAGTCCCGCGATCCGCGTGGCTGGAGGTCGCGAGGGATGGGTCGCAGGGAGAGCGGGACGTCGGGCGATGGCGCGTGCTCGGCGCAGGCGAACTGGGGAAGGTGCGACGGGCGGGCGAGGGGACCGCAGGTCCGGCGGGACCGAGAGAAGGGTGGAGCGGGTCAGTGCGAGATTTTCGCGCAGATCGACCCGCCGGCATCGTTGTGCAGCATAGAGACGGACTAAGATGGGCTGTAAGGCTTGCTGCGCATTGCGAGCGTCGTGTGATGGACGCCTGCGCACGGGTCGGACGAACGGGTTGAAGGACGTGGGACGGGCCGAGGTGGCTCGTGACCGGAACAGTTCGTACTCAGAGTAAGGAATTCCTCGTCCTCCGTCGGGTTACGGTAGCATTCAGTTCTTCTGTGCAATGCTACCTGACAGGAAGCTTAACGAACAGGCTTCGGTGCAAGGGAGAAGAGCGTGCACGCCGTACGGGCATAGTATCGCGGTGTACAGTGCAAACGGTGATGAGGAGACTGTGCCGTCACAACTCGTTGAGGGAAACAGAACATACCGTAGGAAGAGCAGGAGAACATCGTCAAGACGGTGTTCAACGCCAGTCACAGTTGGACGCACGGAGGACGGAGTCGAGTAGTCGCGGAGCGGAGAAGGGACAAGCGAGCTTTTAACCTTCTGATCTGTATCCATGGTGTTCTGTAGAAACAGTCCGCGGAGGAGACGAGGAAAGAGAATGCCGGGCGCGCGTTCATATGGCCCGTTTGCGCATTAGACACAGTGGCCATGGGCGAGTTGGAGGCCATCATAAGTAGAGGACGGATGACGTCGAGTCAGATGAACAAGCTTAAGTGTAAGCCCGCGTTGATGGCGATTGAAAGCGGGCTTGAATGCCGCTGTTATTAGCCGTAAGCTGCCGTTAAGCAATTAAGTTTTCGGGTAAGCGGCAGAAACCCTAACCCGGGGCGCTGCGGACATGACAGTCTGGCATCAAGACCGTGCTCGGGCTCGTCCCTGTCTTGTTCTCTCCGTCCTCGCCCCGCTGCCCACGCTCTCTCCTCTCCTCTGGGTCTCTGCGCCTTGCGCTCTGCTTGATCTCATTCTTCTCTCACTGAAGCCGCTCCTTCCAGTCTCGGTCTCAACATCGCCGCCATGGACGCTGGCGAACTCGGACGGTGGACGCGTTTCGCAGCCAAGGGTGGCATCGGGAAGTGCACTGCGCTGGAGGATTGCATCGCGGAGGAGGCACAGGATCTCATGTTTATGAAGGTGAGTTTTGTCTCATGTATGCGCTACTTTCTCTTTCAGAATGTTATTCGTACGGCTCGGAGGTTGTGCGCGGCCGCAGGCTGTATAAGCACGCGTGTCGCCGGCCGACGTCCGTTCGTTTTCTCTTCGCGGGGAGCTGAGTCGTTCTCACTCCAACCTCGGTGTGGCGTCATATGCCGCTTTTAACATTCGTTATGTCCCGTATGCGCTGGACGTGCATACAGGCACTCTGTCTTGTGTTCGTTGGCCCGCTTCCAAGCGCATAATTCCCGCGCGGGATGTTCGTCTTCTCCGTTATTGCCGTCTTGTACACACGGCCGTAAAGGCTTCTGCGTTACCTCCGTCTATTCTTTCTTTCAATTCATTATGCTGACTTCGGCCTACAGGACGACGAGATTATCGTCCTCATGCAAGTACCCAATCAGCCGGATACATACCTCGTAAGTCCTGCTCGCTCAGTGCTCTTTCCTCTTCTCATTTCCGCAGGGCTACTGTGAGGGCGTTGTCGGCAACTTTCGTGGAGACGCGGTCCGCTTCCACGGCCGCCTCAAGAAGCCCGTCCTAACCAAACGGCAGTCTGCCGCTTCCCCCATATCCCGGCCCGCCTCTTCTCAGAGCGGATTCACCGCGCGCGATGTTCCTTCCCCCGCCATCTCGTCCACACACGACGTGCCCTCTCCCCGCGTCAACAGCCCGCGCTTCCCGCCCTCGCGGCAGGCGACCCAAGAATTCCTCTCGCCCGCCATCGAACCCAGCATCTCGACGTCCAGCAATATCACGATCACTGCCGCACCAGATTCGCCCCCTCATCCGGAACGGTCGATGAGCCATGAATCTCACAACACGTCGATGTCATCTATCCCCGTCACCCCAGCAGATGATAAACGCGACGAAGCCGCCATCGCCTCCGATCACGACGGTTCCGACACGGCGTCCCTTGCACCGCCAATCCGTCTCGACCAGATCGCGAAACAGCTCAGCGACGATAGCCCAATCGAGCATATTCGCTCGCCCGACCCGTCTACCTTCCGTTTTCCGCCCGCGGACCGGGAGTCGTCTATCTACTCGGACCAGGACGTCGGCGACAGGACCTCGCGCATCTCCCTCGCGCTCTCCGAGAATGGCATGGGCAACATCGGCCTTTCCCTTCTCGGAGGCCTCGGTGATGCGGACGACTCTGACGACTCCGACAGCGACGGCGACCTCCCGCCCATCAGACGTGTACAGTCGCCCGAGTCCACGCTCGAAGACGCGGACGCGGACGCTGCGTCAAAGTACTCGCTGTCCCCCCGCAGCGCGACACTGCCACTCGATCCGCCCCCCGTGCCTTCCGCACCCCCCGCGCCCTCAGATCCGCCGCAGCTTCCCGATCCGCCGCTCAGCGCGGCCTCGGAGCGCTCCGTCTCGCAGTACTCGGGCTCGCCTGCGAGCGCGACCGTCGAGCTCCCCCCGCCCGCGCGCTCGGAGACGATGCGCTCCGATTCGGACTACGGTTCGGAGGACATGGAGGATTGGGAGGGCGCGGGGGACATCTACGACCAGTACCGCTACTCGCGGTACTCTGTCGCGTCGCGCATGTCGCGCTTCTCCCGTGGGTCCATGCACACTATCGGCTCGGGCTCGGACACCCCGCCCCTCCCGCCCGAGGTTCCTCCTCTCGACGGCGCCGCGCGCGAGCGCAAGGGCTCGAAGGCTCCCATCCCCTCGCGTTTGCAGGAGTCCACGACGTCCGACGACGTCGCCTCCCGCGCCTCGCTCGACGTCGACGCCTCCGCGCGCGAGAGCAAGATGCAGAAGAACCGCCCGGCCCCGCTCACGTTCAAGCCGGAGCCGGAGCCGTCCCCGCTCCTGCACGCGACGTTCGGGTCGCCCCAGGCGAGTCCGACCGCGACGTCTGCGATGTCGACTGCGTTCGCGTCCCCGACGCTCGTCGATCCTTTATACCCCATGAAGCCGGAGCAGGCGTCGAAGGACAAGCAACGCGCGGAGCGCGAGTCCACCGTGGACGGGAGCGACGCGGGCTCGACTGGGAGACGGTCGCGCTCTTCGGGGCAAGACATCGAAGTCGCGGACCTCGACGAGAGCGTCCCGATGACCGCCGTCTCACAAGCAGCGGAGATCGTCGACGCCAGGACTCGCGAGACCCCTACCGCTACGCCTGCTATTCCCCGCTCGCCGCCCGCGGTTCGCTCGCCCAAGGCTGCAGCGTTCGAGAAGCGCATTATCGCGAACCCGGACCCGGAGCCTGTCCCGCCCCCACCGTACAGCCCACGCGAGGCTCCCGCCCCCATCGCGTCTGGCTCGCAGCCGTTCCAGCCACCGCAGCCCGCCACTTCGCCCCCTCCTCGAAACCCGATCGTTATCCCCCCGCCCGGCAACCCCCACGCCCGCCCCATCGACCCGAACCGCCCTGCCCCAGCGCCAGAGACCCGCCAAAGTCTCTTCATGCCGCACCCGGGCGCCCCCAAACCCGCCGCCGCGCCTGCTGGGCCGATGTACAACCGCCAGCCTCCGCGTCCACAACTCGCGGGTCCTCCGCCCGGCTCGTCGCTGCACATCCTGCACGCCGCGTACGCCGCACGCCGCGAGGGCAGAATTGTCCCGCCGACGATCTATGGCCGGTTCGAGTTCGACTTGTCGATGTCGATGCAGCCTGTGCCCATCACCTTCACGCACGAGCCGCAGAACAACGTCCCCGCGAACCGCGCGCAGCGTCCGCCCATGCCGTGGGTCCCGCCGAGTCGCACTGGGACGCCGGCGAGTCGGGCGGCGTCGCCCGCGGTTGGGCTGGGGATTGGTGCGGGCCCCGGCCTAGGTCAAGGGATGGGTCAGGGGATGGAGCGCGGGATGCCGCGGCGGAGCGCGACGTCGCCTCCGATCCCGAGCAACGTCAACGCGGTCGTCGTGCCTCCTCCAGGCGCGCAGGTCGCGCGCGCGAACACTGTCTCGCCGCCTGGCGCTCCCGGCATGGCGGACCCAGTGGGGCGGAGGATGATGTCCCCTCCCATGGCGGGTGGGTCGCTGCAGGACCCCACGGGAAGGATGAACATGATGTCTCCTCCGATGGGCGACCCGGCCGGTCGGAGGAACATGATGTCGCCTCCCGCGATGGGAGGACCTGTGCAACTTCCGGGGCCTGCGCAGGGCGTCGTTGAGCCCATCGGACGGGCGAACACGACATCGCCTCCGTTCAGGGGCGCCATGGACCCCGTGGGGAGGAGGAACGCGGGCTCCCCGCCGCTCGCGAGCATGACCGCGCAAATCGATCAGGTCCTCGCGAGTGCGGCGCAAGGTGGGAGCCAACCGATCCCCCGCGCGAACTTCGCGCCGACGGTGCATACCGTGCGCCCGCGCTCTCGCTCGTTCTCGGGCATGGCCAGTTCTGGTGGACTGTCGATTCGGACAGAGGCGCTGAGCGAGAAGAGGTGCGCGCCGAACAGGTTCTGAACGTTGTAGATAGACGCTGTTTGTGCTGACCCCTAATACGTGCGCAGTCGTGATGATTCGATGCCCACAATCTCCGGACCGCTCTCGCCGCCGTTGTCGCCCATCCGCCCGCTGCAGATCACAACGAAGCGCTCCAAGTCGGCGATGGCCGCGACGACGACGACGGTCTCGGTCGCGAACGTCCCCGCCCCGCAGCGCGCGACCGTGTCACACTCGCCGACCGTGCTCCGCGGCATACACGCGCCCTCGCCGCTCTCGCTCTCCCAGAACAACAACGTGCCCCCGCCCGTACGTTCCCCTCCCCTCCGCACGTCCACGAGCCCGCTCCCACCCGCGTCTCCCCTCCTAGCGGGTGCTCTCGCCGCCAATCCACGTCCCGAAGCCCATCGGTCACTATCTCTAGATGTCCATCACGAAGGCGGCGCACCAGACGTGCCGCAGGTCCTCGAGACAGACCGCATCGCGCCAGCATCGCCCACCGTCCAAACGCAATCACCCCTTGCATCATTGCCCGAGGCGTTGGCGCTCCGCACGACCCCGCCATCGTCCCCCAAGTCGGCCGTCATCCCCCCGCCCCAGCCGTCGTCCCCGCGCGTCATTCGGCACAGCCGTTCCGCCATCTTACCCTCGCGCGCGTCGGACGCCCCGTCTTCCCCGCGGCGCAAGCGGACGTCCTCGTCGTCGTACGCGCGGCCCTCGGTCGACACGATGCGCTCGGAGGAGAGCTCGCCGCGCGTCATGTCGCCCCTCTCGCCGACGGAGGAATCACCCGTGGAGGGCAGCACACAGGGACTCCGAATCAGCAAACGGGGCATGTCGCGTCCGCCGATGGCACCGCTCCGGCTCGTCACGAGCCACCAGTCGATGCAGTCCGTCACGAGCCCGACGGTCAGCGTGAGCACGAGCGAATACACGGCCGAGCAAGACACGGTGCAGGTTCAAGACACGGACTTCGAGCTCGTCCGGCCCACACTTCCGCTCTCCCCGTTCGGCGGCAGCTTCGAGTCTCTACCGAGTCCCGCGCGGCCTGACGCGAGCTTCCTGCGGACGGAGAGCCCGGCCTTGTCCACGCTCTCCGGTTCGAGCCACCGACTGGCAAGTGACGCCTCCCATAGCGCGAGTTCGCTCGTCAAGTCTCCCAAGGAAAGAGAAAAGGAGGGCGGGGACGCGTCACAGGTCGAGGCGCACCGGCAGCGCGAACAACGCTGGATCACTGCGATGACCACCCTCGTCCCTTCGCAAGCGCGGAAGAGCAAAAAGGTTCGCAAGATGGTGCTCGATGGCGTGCCCGCGTCGGTGCGTTACCAGGTGTGGGCGCTCCTGATGGACAGCAAGGCGAGGCGGATGGAAGGACTTTACCAAAAACTCGCGCGGCGCGAGAAGGTTTCTGCGTACGCGGACATCGAGCGGGACATCAGGGCGTCGTTCATGGCGACTCCGCAACTTCAGGACGGGTCGCTCGCGACGCTCCTCCAGGCGTACATGTGCATGGTTCCGGATATTGTATATTCGCGAGGTATGTTACGCACGTTGAGCGGTCGAGCTTTGCTGATAATCGACGTAGGGCTCGCGATGGTCGCTGCGCAGCTGCTCCTGCAGTCGCCAGAGGAAGACGCGTTCTGGACGTTCATCTCCGTGATGGACGCTCACCTGCGACCGTACTTTTCAAGCAGCAGTGTGCAGCTCGAAGTCGACGCGTCCTTGTTCGGGCGGGCCGTCGAGACGAACGAGCCGGCGTGCGCGAAGAAGCTCTTCGGCGATATGGGCGTCCCGCCGATCGTCGTCTGCCGTGCATGGTAAGTCAGAATGGCTCTAATCGTTTTGTGCCTCTGTTGAACATGATGCGAAGGTTCACAACCGTGTTTGCGGATGCGCTTCCCCCGGAGTACCTCGTACGCCTCTGGGACGTGTTCCTCTACGACGGTGAGCTCGTTCGTCCTCGTACTTCACGCGTGCTCATTGCGTCTGCTGCAGGCGTTCCGTTCTTGTTCAGGGCTGGATTGGCGTTGTTCGCCTGCAACAGGAGCGCCGTCCTCCAATCATCATCACCGGACTCCGCGCTCGACGCGTTGACGCAGCCCCAGCGGTCTCTGCCGCCTACGCCTGAGGCTTTCGTCGAGCTTGCCCTTTCGATGAAACTGAAAGACGATGACCTCCGGAAGCAGCGCAGCAAGCTTGAAGCACAGACCAAACGCCGGACCGCGCAAACGCGTCCCTCCCCGATTTCGCCCGCGACGCCGGCCTCGATCTCCCTCCCGAAAAACAGCATATAGGTCCTTTTATACCGCCGTCCCGTCCTCGTTTTTACCTTCGACCCATCATGTTCTCTTCCGCATGCACGCATTCTAATACGCATCCATCCGTCCGCTCCCCACACGCATCCTGTACTCATGTATCCGTCGCCATCATCATCATTACCAGCTGTCGTCCTGCTGTGCATTTGCAACATCTTCGCCGTGTCTTGTCTTACACGCAACATATGGGTTCTTCTGTCGTACATTTCAAGGTTCATACATGAATGATTATGCACACTTGCGTCCGTCTCAGACTTGCTCTCAGGACTTGTAGATACACCAAGGCGCCATGGCTAGGTCCCGCAAACGCGTTGCGAGTGAACGAACAGTGCTCCGACGCTGGCACATAACATAGGTTTTCCTGCTCGTGGCGTCGGTGATAATTGACGGAACGAGACCACGGTAGTCTCGTCCCTCATGTGCCGGAGCTCGAGTATGGGCAGCATTCGGTGCGCAGAAGGTCGCGGGCACGATATAGCGCATCCACTTGATAATTACAGCGAAAGCATGCGTGGATTGATTCGGCTTTGTGTCAGATACCTAACGTTACAGCGAGCCTAGGATACGTGTGAATATGAAGGTGCTATCAATACAATGCGTAGGACGAGAGCAAGACCCGGAGGAAACGGAGATGTATATCCTGAGAACACGATGATAGTGAAACGAGTTAGGAGGACGGAATGGATGATACAAACGAGGAATGTATAGCTATCGACGAGGCTCCGACTTAGACTATATCGCCGACGGAGCGCGTACCCATGGACGCGAATGGCGGTAGATGAGCGGGAGATGGCACGTCGGTCTCCCGGCGCATGGGAGACACCATACGAGTGTCATGGACATGCGCGAGCGGAGGAGGATACGGTATATCGAGTCCAGGAGCGGGCAGACTCAAGGGTAGAGACGGGGGTCCCGCGGGGGAGATATAACGCGGCGCGAGCGCGCCCTCCTTTTCTACAGGTAACTCGACGGAAGGAGCGAGGCAAACGCTCACTACGGTTCCGGTTGAAGTGACTGGATGGATCAATGATTGAGTGCCTTGGTTCCCGCTAGCCGTGAGGTTCGTCGAGGTCTTGTCTGAGATCGTGAAGCCGAGCGAGTCTCGCCGTCTCTGGCGCCTTCCGCGCTGCCCAAGCCTTGGGGTACTTCCGGTGACGCGTGCCATCCAGTTCGACCTGCACGCCAGTGAGCATTGGTGTGCATGCGCGAGCTGAGAAAAGTTCGAAGCGCACCCGAGGGAAGAGGAAGCGGTACCGCTCTTGAGCATCGAGATACCGAGACGTCTGGCGATGTACGAGAAAACGCTCTTGTAGTGGCTGCACGCCTCCTCCGTGAGGCCGAAGAAGAGGAAGAACGCGAGCGCGCACCCAATCACCAGCCACGCGCGGAGGCGCAAAGTCCTGACAGCGGTCGCGTTCATGGTCCAAATGAGGGCGGAAATACGGTCGACGCGCGAGAATCCATAGTGCAGGTTCGCCAGCCCGCGCCATGGGTAGGGAGGAGCGCGTGCGCTAACGATGACGTCGTATGTGGTGAGCGGGACGGTGAATGACATCTCGAGCACGGCGAGGCCCATGACTCGGAAGTAGCGGTTGAATGTGAGGTCCGAGTTCTGGGCGATGAGCTCGTTGAACTGGCGGCGGCGGCGGAAGAAGGCGCGCAGGGTAAGCACACAGTATGTTGCGGAAACGAGACCGATGGGGATGGGCCAAGCGTAGAAGAGGAAGTACGAGAGGATGGTGTTCGGGTACTCCTCAATGCAACCGACGCCCTCGTAGATATCAAAACGATGTCCCTGATAGAACCAATCTGTGCCAATGATTAAAATGGGCCGAAGAGACTGGTGAACCGCAGAAAATAGTACTCACATAGAGCGACAGGAAGAATCGGGATGCCAAGTCCGAGTAGTATATACGCACCTAAACCGGTTTTGCACTGCTTACATGCACAGGGGTCAAATCGGATTTGCCACTGCGTACCTTGTACACACCGCGCAGGCATGGCCAGGCCGCCGTTCGGCGCCGTTTTTTCAGTGTATGTTTGTACATATGTTCTTCATCCCTCGCGCACGTCGTTAGGGTTAGGTTAGGTGGTGCACTCGACGACGAGGAGCCGAAGGCGACGAGGAGGAGAGTGCACTGGCTCCGGCGGGATGTGGCTGAGGCCGAACAGGTAAGAACCGTTGGGGGATTCCCAGCGGCGGTCCTTTCGGCTTTATACGCCTCATCAGACCTGTTCAGTGATAAATACCAGATAATGTAAGTATTACCAAATAGACTATGGTAGGTAGTACGCGACGTACCCGACCCACATCTAGTCCGATTGGTTGGCTATTCTTGTAATTCGATTAGTGGTACGACCTCGGGGATGACAAATGATGCCCGAGGTGGAACGACTCAGCGTGAATTCTCATTGGCTGAGAATAGGCGCGCTATTTATATCGTCGGCCTTGATCCGTCCGGAGTTATTCCGGGTCCACGTGCTCATCAGGCACGTGGGTCTAGCGTCTATCCAATTAAGGGGGTTTCAGGGTACCCCCATGAGGGTTAGAGCTACACTTTGGATAGAAAAAAGGGTTGTATGGCTGTATGCGCGGCATCATATCTGATACTTGTATATTCAATAATATACCTGATGCATGTACATGTCTACATGCGCGGCATGCAGCGCATACGTACTTGGCTGTATGCGCGGCATGCAGCGTATATAGTCCCTCTAGCTGTATGCGCGGCATGCAGCGCATACAGACGGACATCTTTCACACGCTCAGTAGGTCGGCTATATGCGCTGCATGCAGCGCATACAGGCAGCTTCGACAGGGTGCAGATACATCATATTGAGAGGGATGCGGTAGTAGTACATGGCCTAACGTGCGCGATTTGTAGAGAGAACAGCGATCTTGCTACTGCCCTGCTAAGTCCGTGTTGACGTCAACCCAACCAGGCATTGCCCTCGTCCGCTCATCCAACCGCTCAAGACTGCCTTCAAGGAACTCCCTAAGAATACCAATCCTGCGCTCCCATGCCATCGCCTCTGCATCGCCAACGTCTATCGCAACGCCTGGTTGGTAGGACGAGGGCGGGTGAGCCTCAAGATCGCGAAGCTCGGCGATACATTCGTCGATGCGCCGGGAGTTGCGATCAAGCATTGCGTTCATCGTGCTCACACGATGTTGTCCAGCGGCGATGGCCACAGACTCAATGGGAAGGTCTGTCCCCTGAAGCGAAAATGAGTAAGAGCAAGAACGAAACGAAACAACTCACGTACTAAGGCAAGAGATTCATCGACCGGCCGTTCAACAAGCTCACGCCAAAGGGGATCGCGACTCAGTTCATCAGCGGGCTAAAACGCATGCAAGGTCAGCACAACGATAAATATCACAGCTATTTCAGACGACGTACCTCATCGCCGGAATCGTCAGAGACGGTTTTGAGACTGGGCACGTCGGAGCCCGTGCTTCCTTCGGAAGGAGGAGCGGGAGGGATGTACGCAGGTAGGCGAGAGCGCCGTAACGAGTGTTCGCGAGTGAATTGAGCAGCCTGACAAAAATGGCATTCGTATGAAGTTGATCATCACTGAGACGGACTTACCCAGGCCCAGACCCGGTCAGCTGCAACGTAGGGGTCAATCGGTCTGTTAACCGATGTCTGCAATGAACGCTGCTAAGCATCAATACGACCGGTTAGAATATAAGTCACTTACATCCGTAACGCGCATGGTACCGTCAGGGTTTACAACGATCCGGCCGGTGTCAGGGTCGTCTGTGAGAGCCATGGAGCCGTCAGGGTTTACCACGATCCCGTCAACCCCGGTATTGTCAGTGGAAGACATGGTGAGCAGAGACAGAGAGAGTAAGGACGCTAGGGGAGCAGGGGAGGAGAGGCGGTGGGGGAGGAAGATAAGTGGCACACTTAGGGTGTGGGAGAGATCTATGGAGACAGAAGCGAGATGGTTCCGATATGTAGAATAAGAAGTCCGGATGTGAGCATGTGAACAGTGCGGGAAGAAGAAGCGAGAGGATATATATAAAACGTGTTGTGAATGAACGCACCATGCGGACAGGACCCCCTGGCCCTGCAAACTCTCTCGCCCGCCACCTCCAATGTCTGAAGGGAGCGAGAGCGCGCGCACGAGTCGGACTGCTAGATGCGAGGTATGTGTTTTGCATGTCAATGGGATGGGTTTGACTAACCAAATGAACTCAGAGCGCGATGGCGTCCGACGAAGAGACGTACCATGATGCGACGAGTGCGGCGGGCGGATCTGGCCCTGCGGTGAGTGCAAATGTTGGTATCAACATTGGCGAAGATGCGATACTATCATTCTCTAGTCTACCGTAACTGGGGACGCAAGTAACGAATCAAACGCTCTCCCTGACTTGGGAGACATGCCGATTCCTGAACATCTCGATTGGATGAGTGCGGCGGGGCTGCGAGCGGTTTTCCGTGCACTTCACGGGCGTGAGGCTGAGGAGGCTGCGATCAAGGGATTGCAATCTGTGTATGAGCGTGAATGCGAGTGGGTGCATCGGTTGTTTGAGCAGGTGAAGTTGGACCTGGAGGATCCTGTGCAAGTATTTGATGCGGAGAGAGACACCGCGCACCAGACGATCCTGCATTCGATTGACTCGTCTCTGCAGCAGCTTGCGATCGAACGGAACATGTACTTGTATGTGCTGGGTGGAACGTAGCGTATATCATTGGGTTCGTGTATGATAGATGCGTGGGGCGCGTCAATAGGCTTTGTGCGCTGCGTGCAGCGCATACAGCCTGTCTCATAATATTGGCTATATGCGCTGCACGCAGCGCATACACTCAGTGTTTAGCTGCGGCTATATGCGCTGCGCGCAGCGCATACAGCCAGCATCCATGCTTGAAGCTATATGCGCTGCGCGCAGCGCATACAGTCGTCGTTGGACTTGGAGCCTATATGCGCTGTGCGCAGCGCATACAGCCAACATTCACGTTTGAAGCTATATGCGCAGCGCGCAGCGCATACAGCATGATAGGGTATAATTTGCGATGTCGTATTAAAGTTATGCAGAGGATTTCACCATCGTGATTTATTAACAAACTATGCTAGCCGCAGGCGGTACGTTACTACTCAGACGGTGCTGTAAAGAATCTGCTGTGGACCCATTCGCAAAGCAGCCAGTTCACTGCACGACACCATTGCTCCCATTCCAATGCTATCTCCACAACAACTCGACGCTCCTCCTTCATGTACCAGTCCACCCACGCAGGTTTCCCCCACGGGTCGGCTCGCCCACGAATGATGTCACGCCGACAATCGACTATCTCCGACTGGCAGCACTCCATAGTGTCGAGGGTGCGTCTGAGAAAACATATCCTTGCACGAAAACGTTCCGGAAAGTACGCCGCACGGTACAGTCCGTCCAGCGCGAGATTGTCGCAAACGTCCTCGATCAGCCCGATGTACACCAGTTCCGGAACTGGTGCATTCAGCGGCTCGATATCCACCGCAGAGAGGCCGTAATCATGCCACCGATTTTCACGTTGCGCAATCGCAAGTAGTACAGACTATCAAACGAACTAGTCAGCATGCGGATATCCATACCGTTGACATGAGCAGAGACGCGTTACATCACGTTCGGTTGTCTCATGCGGATTTGCGGACACAGGGTCACCAAGAGAATGCTAAGGGCAATGTGCAGGTTAGCAGTACGTTCAGTTTCAATTCACTGAGCTAATGAACTCAACGCACTTGAACGTAGGTGCGACAGCGGTCATTTGGGCATGGCAGCCCATCCTCCAACTCGCGTCTGAGCTTTGAGCGATCGTACACAGTGTCGTCGACACAATGCTCACTGAAAATAGAGATCACCACGTGAGGAAGTGAACAGAGTGTAGGCGAAAAGTACGTACATCATTCCTGTGGTCGACAACTGATGTGCTTGATCGTTGTTCCACTCGCTCGCTAGCCAACGAACCGTGGCAATCCAGCGCCATTGATTGTCACTCATGCGATTTGCGCAGTCCCTCAACGGTTTGTCCGACAGCGATGGCGGGGTTTCGACGGATCGTGGATTGCGTTGAGCTGCGGTGCGGGCGCGCTGAAGGCAAACGAACCGGTCCTTGATGATAATCGCATCGTCAACGAGCCGGAGGAGCAATCGCAGCTGCGCGCGAGCGCGTTCCTTGAAGTACGTTGTAAAGATGATTGGATCGGTGTGCTGGCTCCCATACGAGATGTCAGCGACTACAGCCCCTATCTCAGGCACTGGGTACCCCATCGCTTCAATCTCGCTGAGGGGCGGTTGAGCGAGACGTCTGGCGAGCCTTTCGATTGATGTTTCATTGATTCCTCCCTGCGTAAGAACATTGCATCATGCAAAACAAGGCTGAGAGGTTGTTGTAAATAGAACATACCGAAAAAGCGATAATGGTGCGAATACCGGTGTTGCTATCCATGACCGGAATTCCCTGTCGTGTTTCCCAGTGTACTTTAATTTTGGCATTTTCGCGGTTTATATACCTTCACTTACCTGTACGCCGGTGCTAGAGTGGGTTGCTTGAATGGCGGCCATGGTGAGCGAAGAAGATCGAATGATGATGTTGAGGCGCAGAGACGATGGTGGTGAGGTGTGAGGTATGAAGATATGGACGTCGCTACATTCGCTGTTACAGCGCGTTCGCATTACGCGAAACACGTGGTAGCCACGTTTTTTTCGCACGCTTTAGCCGACCTCTATGGGTTGGTGTCTATGTGCGCTGCGTGCCGCGCATATAGCATTGCGGCCGTATGCGCTGCATGCTGCGCATATAGCGTTGAGGCTGTATGCGCTGCGTGCCGCGCATATAGCGTTAGGGCTGTATGCGCTGCGTGCAGCGCATATAGCTTGTCCATTGGATTGCGGTCAACTAATGGCAATGCTGTAGAATCGTGATCTTTCGTATACACATTATATATTTTATCGCCCTACTCCTCATCCATGTCACTGTCCTCATTAGCGTCCACTCCCAACTGTAGGAAGAATCGATCGTCGTCGGAAAAGAATAACATGTCTGCCGGAACCCAAATCAAGTACGCATGATTATCGATCTCCTCATCAAACTCGTGGACGCGACCATCTAACACGAGGCGTTCGCAGGCCGCGCTGCTCACAAAGCCATCTGTTAATAACAGTAGCAACCAATGTGCATATTACGCTCACCAGATCAATCCAACATTGTTCCAACCTTTCTCCTTCCATCCGTAGAAGTCCAATCCGATGATAATGTATAGTAAGACCTCCCGCACTTTATAGCGCTTAATTATCCAGACAAAAGTGAGCCAGAGGTCGAGAGCGATTTGATTGATGATAGCTGCTGGATCGACGTCGTCGGGGCAAAACCTCGCCTCTGGCCAGAGGTCCGCAATGCCAAATCCATGCCTCACAGGGCTGCGACGACGCTACAACCACAGGCTCAGCCTCCCTGCACCGGTCAAGAGCAGTATAATGATTATACGTACATAAATTGTCAAAGCGGACATGACCTGCGAGGTCAGACGGGCCTCTGACGCGTTTTCCGCAATATTACTTCGTTTCGCAGGAAACGGCAACTCCGTTATGGTCAGGATGACCGTAGAGGTGCCATCCGGAGCAAGCAAGTAATACGGTCTGCCATGCATACATACCCCAGCTCCGATTAGGTACTTATTGTTAGCATACTTCTTTTTCAAGGCGTGCGGCGTCTTCGACGTTCCAGCGATGTGGTGGACATACACCTCGCCAGTCGCATCACGCACGCCCAATATGACGGCATGATCGGACATTGTGATGCGGGTGATCACACCAGTGATGGTAACCTAGATGAAAACAAAAGGCAACCTTTGTTAGCGGAAGCTGAAAGGCGAGCGTAGCAATCGCACACATCAACCTACTCGACGCACTGGCCAACCAAAGTAGTACCACTGCATCTTGGCGATATTAGTATAGGGGGAGGGGTCCTTGGGATGTAAACGCGTTTGAATGTCGATAGCAGTGATGGGGCGCGGATCGGCGAGACAGTTTCTCTAGATGAAAGAAACTTGAGATAATGGAACACACTTATCGAAGCGAATTAACATACAACCTCTGGCCACAGCCGACGTTCAAGACCATGGAAAAACGTGTCACGCGCGGTGACGATAATTGAACGCATGTGTTTCACGTAGTTCGCACGAACTGCAGCGTAACATGGTGAGAGAGAACAGTGATGTAAGGAAAGCGAATGACTTACTGTTATCGTTGTGCAGATGCGAACGGCGAGATATCCGATCATGGAGCTGGATGGCCGACGCCTTTTCCTCCTGAGCTGTAGCATCTGCATGCGCTGGGACAAGAGGAGAAGAAGATGGGACGAGGACGTTACCGCGATCGTGAACTATAGGGGATGCGTTTGTGGAAACGGGGTCTTTGAGTGCGTGATGGGCGTACACAGCAACCTGGGCCGAGAAATCGGCAATGGACATGAAGGTGAAATCGTCTAACTGATGCTTGGGATAGCGAAGGGGACCGTGGCGTCCGAGCGGATGATGCGAGGCGGAAGTCGGAGCGGGAGCGGCATGAGCGGTAAGGGAGGACTGGCGCTCCCGTGGCTGAGAAGGGGGAGGATAGGCCGGCGGACTGTGGTGAGCGCGCTGCGATGGGTTGGGGTGATGAGACTCTTGATGGGTATGGAGTCCTTGTGGTGACGTAGGTGAACGTTCGGAAATGGGCTCGATGTTGACGGGAGGGGCAGGAGGACTACTTTGCATAGGAGAGCCAGGGACTGCATCGCAAGGGATCGTGAGTGAGATAAAGCACAATCAATGATGAAGCGAAAGGACGAACGGTCGTTGATGGGTTGCGTAGGCGAGTTGATTTCGGTAGGCGTATAGATGCGAGAATGAGGCGGAATGTTGGATATCGGGGAAGAGGGTGCGGGTGACGAGACCACTCGGTTGGGACTGAAAGGGAAGCCATGAGCGTAGGGAGACGGCGGTTGGGTAGGCAATTTGGGGGATGGAGGGTGAGACGGATCCTCATTGAGTTCGTCTTCGGCGTTCTGACCGTCCTGTGCGTCCTTGAAATATGGGGACGTGTCTACTTGGAGGAGTAGCTCGTCTGGGATTTCGACTTTGTATTGAGGGTAAATCTGGCCTGTACAACAAACAGGATAAGTGAGTCAACTAGGCACCGCAGGGGGAACGAGCGGACATACTGAAAGACATGGCCGAGCGCGAGCAAAGGAAAACAAGTGGAGGGTTGGGGCGTTGCCAACGATAGCTGTACTTCGTAGGGACAATCAGCAGGACAAGACGTGTGAGAGAATGCGGAACAGCACGTACCGCGGGAGTAGAGCGTGAGAGCGTGAGCAGGACACGCTGCATCGTCGTGGTGTACTAATAGGTCACGCATGTGAGCTCGTTCTAAAAAAAAGCACGAATGAATTCGAAAGAATGGCGTACTCACCGACAGTGCGCGGATCGTCCTAACGATCCGCGCCCGAGAGGACGGGCTGGCGGAAAATCGGGTAGAGAGTGCGAGTGGACGAAGGGAGTCATATGATACAAACGCGCGGATGGGCGTGACCGTGAGAAGCGAAGGTGCTGTGTGCACGGCGCCGCGCGCATCTAGATCATCATTGAGTATTGCAGCCGCGCTATACCACCGCGATGTGGTTAACGCGCGATCCGGCTGTATGCGCTGCGCGCAGCGCATACAGCCGGTTTGCGCGTCAGAGGACTTATCGCTACGTACGCACCTCGTCTGCGTTCGTTCAACGAATGAGAGGTTTGGCTGTATGCGCTGCGTGCAGCGCATGTAGCCAAACCAACGCATATGCAATCGGAAGGGCCTACCTTCTACGACTCAACGCCTTGTGAGCGGACGGCAGAGCGGGCCGAGCTTATGTGAGCATCCGGATCGGGCATGTGAGTGCCGGATGGCAGCGTGGCCGAATGCGGCAGGTGGGTCGATCGCGCGATCAGACACAAGCGCGCTGGACTTGTCGATTCGTCCCGCGCCGCTCTCCTTTCCCCTCCACTACGCGCGCCGCCCACTCTCTTCCCAACTCGCCCTCGCTATCGATATTCAAGATCAGAAATCAGCATCACGCAATAACGCATGGACAGTGGCCAGGTAAGTGATTACCTTAACGGATCGGTCGCGATCGCGCTGATCGACTGGCGCACAGACGTCTTCAGCAGCCGACACCGGCGGCGGGACTGACAGTCCGACGACTGGCACGGCTGCGACCAAGGTGAGTCAAGTTCTGTGTGCCCGAGCCTGAATCAAGCTGACGCACCTCGACAATAGGATCCGGTGGCCACAGCGGGCTCAGGCGCCACGCAGAATCCTGCGGACGCACCACCGCCGACCCAGAACGAAGGCCAGCGGGTGAGTGTTTCCCCCAATCGGTCCCCCTTTTCGCACAAGTACGCTAACACTTATCGCTACAGGTAACAGGCACGACCGATGCGAGCGGTCGGGGCTCGACTGTTCCGCCGCCGCCTACTATCCCGGAGGTACGTCGTTTCTGTTGCCGAGGTAGAACGAGTCCCACGCTGAGATGTGTGCGCGTTCGCATCGGTAAACGCTACAGGGACAAGCGGCTCAAGCCGACAAGAAGGACGCCGCCGACGGCGCGCAGGGAAAAGGGAAAAAGAAAAGAAAGACCGCCGCACAGCGCAAGAAGGAGGCCGAAGAAACCGTCATCAAGATCGAGGAGGCGGTGGAGCAGGGGATCGAGGAGGCGAAGGAAGCGGGTTTCGTCGCAGGATCGAGCTTGGTGACGAAGCGCGGCGACGCGCTGCTGCAGGAGCTCGCCAAGTGGTGGATCGGGGACACGCTCGTGCAAGTCTCTGGCAAGGGCAAGGTCGAGCTCATCTCTGGCTTGTTCGTCAACCGCGCGCTCGACCCAGACCACGTCTCGGGCCTCTTGGCCAACATGCTCGATAACGGGAAACTCGACTTCGAAAACCCGATCGCCCTCGCGTTGTACAGGGACGTGCTCGATCTCACCACGCTCAGCCAGGATTGGAAGAAGGAGGGCAAGGACGGGCCTCCGATCCTGCGTTTCAAGGAGGGGAAGGTGGCACGGGCAGATCTCCTCGCGGGCAACCACCGCGTCAACGCGATTCCGCAGTACCGGAACGTCCTCATCCACCGCATCGCCGACTACAAGAACAAGCGGAAGAGCGTGGAGAACGGAGAGCCAATGCACGGGGAGCAGATACCCCTGCCACGGCTGATCGAACTGATCGAGGAGCGGGAGCAGGAGCTCCTCTTTGCGAACTTCTGGTATGCTCGCGTCTACGACCGCGGTAAGTCCGGCGTGTTCTCTTGTAGTTACGCTATCCCCAGCGAACGCGAGGTTGACTGCTGCCCATTTGCAGGGGCACCCCCGGAGCTCCTCGCGCACGTCTCTCGGAACGAGTTCACCGTCCGCAAGGTTGAAGGGACGGGCGAAAAGGTCTGGAACTGGGTCAGACTCGTGCACAACAAGCAGGCCGCCAAGCGCATCGCGAAGGAGTTCTATCCGACGATCGGCCACGCGAAGTGGACCCCATTCGTCCGCGATGCGACGGGGATAACGGCGGAAGCGGAGGCGCAGGACGACAAGGAAGAGCAGGACAAGCAGGACAAGAAGAGCGATGGAGGCGGTAAGAAGGGTAAGAAGGAGAAAGGCTCGAGCGACCGCAAGTTCCGACCGTTCCGCTTGCTGCTGAACTTGTACTCGTGGAGGCTGCTAGAGGCCGGGCATCTGTTCACCTACTTCCAGAGCGAGGATGTGATGGCGATTCACGACGTCGTCCGATGGCATCGGGCGACGCGAGGAGTTTCTCAACTCGCCGGTTTTGTACGTCATTTCTTCATCTCTGGAGACTCGTATACGCAAACTAACATTGAGTGTAGCTCATGTCGAGCATCGTCACCCACGGACTCGAGGATCTTGGCCTGATCGCTACATACGGGCCGTTCACGGAGTCACCGTTATACGAGAGCGTCGCGACGTTTTCGGCTCAATGGAAGCTCTTCTACGACGAGATCGCCAAGGACCTCAACAACGACGACGGCAGCGCAGTGCGCTTGCCTCGGAAGGAGGATTCAGAGGCCGCGACGGCACGGTCCAACGCGTACGAGGCCCTCGACAAGTTTCTTCAGACGTTGCGCAGCTCCGGGGTCTGCCCCCACGTCTTCACGGTACAGTTGCTCACCGCCTTGAACGCACTGCACATCGAGCTGCTGCGCCCACACAAAGATGTGATCGGCCAGCGATCGAGCTCGCGCTGGATGAAGAGTCTCGTCGAGTGGTGGAAGAGGGCTCTCGTCCTCTGCATGACTCACTGGAATGCGAAGATCGCCGAGCTCGAGCCGCTGAAGAAATACGACAGCGACATCGCGGCGATCAAGTATGCGAAGGAGAAGTTCAAGTTCATCGCGCAGCTATCGACCAAGGGCTCAACGTACGCTCTCCCTCTCCCAACGGCCGCGATGATTGCGGACCTCGAGGACATGGTCCGTGATATCGAGTGGGGATTGTTCTGGGTAAGCGTTGTATTCTCGGTGTCTTACTCTACGAGCAGTATTACGCGACCAGTGATATGGCCTGTATGCGCGGCACGCAGCGCATACAGTCTATAATACCCGTGTTGCGACCCGTGTTGCGAGCCTGTATGCGCGGCACGCCGCGCATACAGGGTCTGCACACGTAGCCGCTAGACGCGCCATATCGCGCAGTGTATGACTGCTCACACAATGGGGAAACGGCTGTATGCGCTGCGCGCAGCGCATACAGCCGCTTTGGATCCGTTGAAGCCGTATGCGCTGCGCGCAGCGCATACAGCCGCTGTGGATAGTATTGAAGCCGTATGCGCTGCGCGCAGCGCATACAGCCGGTCCTCAAACTTGACGTGAATCTCCCGCTAATACGCATTGCTTTTAGGTCACGTTTTCCTTTGATCCGCTCTGCACCCTCTCCTTGAATATGACGAAGAAGGTGTGGGCGTGGGACTATGCCAGTCTCATGCAGCTCAACATCGAGTACGACCCGAAGCTCCCTGTCTCAGCCCATTACATCCGGATGGTACGTATTCTAATGTATAGCTA
This sequence comes from Grammothele lineata, assembly GCA_002150815.3. Classification (NCBI taxonomy): domain Eukaryota; kingdom Fungi; phylum Basidiomycota; class Agaricomycetes; order Polyporales; family Polyporaceae; genus Grammothele; species Grammothele lineata. The sequence goes on along the minus strand of NDFF03000201.1, from coordinate 4,559 downwards.
GGTTTGCAATGCTGACGGTGGCCGCAGTTTTGGACGTACGTCTTTTCACTGCGTGAGGGCCTCGCTGCAATCGGTCCTCTCGTGAATCCAGCCATGGGGGACGGCCATCGCGCTTATTTCGAAGCCGAGTCCACGACGTTCGCCAATCTCTACGCGCTCGCAGCGGCCGAGCACGAGGCGAAAGTCCTCGACAAGGACCACATCGAGCCCGGCCGCCCGACGACTCGCCCCCGTGGCTCTAAGAAGAGCGGCGCCACGCCCCAGCCGAGCCAGTCATCACAGCCGGCTGAAAACGAGTTCGTCGATCTGGAGGCAGGAGGCAGTGACGAGGAGGATCCGGATGCCGCCGAAGACGAGGAAGCGGAGGAAGAGGACGAGGAGGAGAAGAAGCCCAGCGCGCAGGCTGGCAAGGGCAAAGGTAAAGGCAAAGGTAAAGCGAAGGCTAAGGAGGCCGAGAATCCGGACGGCGAGTACAAGAGCGCCCAGACGCGCAAAGCAAACAAGGCGAAGAAGAAGAGCGCGCTCGCGGAGCTCATCGATCGCCCTCTCAGCGCGTCGGAGTCCGAGACGGTCTGGGAGATGGGCCAGGTCATCGCGAAGTCCTCCCAGGACATGCGGAACAAGAGCAGGGAGATCACCATCCACATCCGGTCGAAGTATGCGGACGCGCCGCAAGGCCGCGAGTTCTCTATCGCTGCGCGCACCGCCCTTCCCTTGCTCCGCATGGTCTACATGCACGCCGGCGTGTTCAAGCACAAGGCTTCTGCTGCTGAATCGCGCACAGCAGGCGCCGCCGCCGCCGCCGCTTGCTTATACGGAGACGTCGTCTACGACACTGTCGTCCGCCCGCTGCTGGCGAACGATGTTGGCGCTAAACTGCGCGATGCGTTCGTCAAGTTCTTCCGCGTCTCGTCGTTCTCGAAGAAGCTTCCGAGCGACGGTCCCTCTCCGCCACCTGGTGTCTCTAGGAGCGAACCGCTTCGCTTTTGGCTTCCCTGGGACTGGGCCACGCTCGAGGAGGACCTCAAGCGCGTCGGACGCGTCTTAAACTCGATCAAGGGTTCCGGCGCTGGCGGGCTCGAGGGCGCGAGCAACCGGGCGCAGCTGATCAGGCGTCTGCAGCGAGAGCTGACGAAGATCGGCAACTCGGTCGTCCACTCGGTCGTCATCATGCACGCGTTGAAGGTAATGGAGGCGGAGGAGGCTCAATCCGGCGAGACCAAGTTCGTCTCTGACTCGCAAGACGCGTTCAGTGGCGTGCGCGACCCGTATGAGCGGCTCATGGAGGTACGTTGCGACCGTCGTTTCGCGTCATCTGGACCGCTGTGTTGGAGCCTCGCTCATACCGATGCGAACAGGTCTTGGCGTTCAACTGCAGTCGTATCGTGGCCCGTTTCGGGATCGACGTCTCCGATTGGGACAACTGGGTGAACCCCGTCGGACGTTCCGACGCTCCCGGTTGGAAAATCCCCACTTTGCCGTCTGATTTCGCACACGATGACAACACGTTCGTCTCTCTCAACGACATGTGCGTTCGCGACAATCGGGCCTACAAAAACTACGTCGAGGAGGTCAAAACGCTGCTGAACAAGGAGACTCCTCAACTGCAGACCACGGAATTCGTCGACGACGACATTCTCCCTCAAGACATCCCCGCACTCGTCAGAGCGTTGCGCGAGAGCAAGCAGGCCGCTGAACGCCAGGCCTCTTCGGTGGCTGAAGGATCTCAGAGCACCGCTACGTGTAATACTTTCCGCTTCATACCCTGTTCGTGCGTTCTGATCGATCTACCTACAGCGCAAGCCACTGTCGTCCCATCCTCGCAGCCCGCCGCCACCGTCTTTGACGATGAGGTGGACGACGTCGTGATGACCGGTCAAAGTGCGGCGGCGATCGACTTTCTCGACGACGTTGTCATGGACGCGCCTGAGAAAGGTACCGTCGTCAAGGGCAAGCAGCCCGCAGGCTCATCTACACCTGGCGGCGACTACGACGATCTCTTTTCGCCCAACGCGACCTCTCGCAGTGACCCGAGGTTCACGGACCATTGGAAAGTCATCGACGCGTCCAAGCTCACGCTCTACAAGTACCTCAAGCTGACCGAGACGGACTTCTACGATTTCCTGAACTGGGACGCCACCACCCTCGCGGACGCGCTGGACAACGTCCTTGAGGAACCGTTCGATGAAGACGAACTCGACGGTTCCGATCGCGACGATTGGGACCTCTACGACGATCCGCCAAAAGGTTATGACGGTGCCGCAGGTGAGTATCCTCCGTTTGATTTTGTACGCAGTGTCGATACGGCTGTATGCGCTGCGCGCAGCGCATACAGCCGTATCTCAGAATTTGCTTCTGCGGATCGTTATGTATGCGCGGCGTGCAGCGCATACAGGCCAATGGCTGTCTTCATCGATTGACGCGTGTTATGCGCGCGGTGTGTGGCCCTTACATCCTAAATCGCTGTATGCGCTGCACGCCGCGCATACAGCTTATTTCCGATAGCGCAAAACAAAGTACCTCTAGATGCGCGGCATGCAGCGCACATAGGGTCATCGCAGTCACATCTGCGATTACTCTATATGCGCTGCGTGCAGCGCATCTAGCTTTTATCTCCTTCCACGATGTTCTATCCCTAACCCATGATTTTGCTCACGAACTTTCATCCACTTCAGCCCCCGCTGGTCCCCCTGGACAAGAGGCGATGATTGTGGACTCGTCCCAGGTCCAAGAGCAGCCGCTTGGTATGTTCATCTTGATCTGTCCTCGTTTATTGCGTTGCTAACGTTTTTCACCGTCCTAGCTGAGTTGCCTCCCGTTACTCCGGTTTCCAAGCGCACTCGTGATGCACTCGGTGAGTACGTCCTTGGCTGTGCTAGTATACCGTATTGACAGTCGATGTTGTTGTTAGGGACTTCTCCTCCTGGCGCTGCCGCCGGTCGTCCCCCAGGCAAGCGACCCAAAGGTTCCATCGACCATTCCACCCTCACCTTGCAGCCCGCCGGCACGATGAAGTGGACCACACCGCTCGTCCTAGCGGGCCAGGGCTCCCACGACTCCGGAAAGTACAACCTTCGTACACGTACCGGCCCCAACGCCGCTCCCGCTTCCACCGCCGGACCCTCTGTTGCCACCGCTTCTCACGCACGCCACAATAAGAACACCGAGGACGTTCGAAAGGCCCCCGCCGTGCAGCCGGACAACGGGAGTGAGCCCCCCGGCCCGAGGAAGCCAAAGAGGCAACCCGGCCAAGCGTTTTAATTGGCCGTCCGACTCGTTGGCCGGTTCGTCGTCGTCGCCCTCCTCGCCCTCGCTTGCTGCTCCCTCTTGCCCCCCCGCTTCGTCGCCTCGCTCCCCGCCGCCGCCCCGTATGTACATTTTTTGCGCGTCCCGTTCTCTCACGGACCTCTCCTCCTCGTCATTTGCGCGCGCATCTCATGCACTTGACCGCTTGTATATCTAATCGACTACCGCCCCTCGCGCACACGCGCCCTCGCTATGTGTTCAACACACATAGCTGGACATTAGTTTTTGCTCATGACCCCGCGCTCCCCGCCTCTCCTTGTTACGCCCGCAGACTTTGATTTCAGTTCGTACACAGCGCTCTCCTGAACCGGACCTTTGTTCTTTTTGTACAGTAGTCGCGCTGCGCGCTTTCCTTCCACCCACCAATACACGAATTTGCCTTCAAATGCTTGAGACCGATTTTCTGCAAGATCAGCGGCCTTTATTGCGGATCCCTCTCTGATGCGCCGACACGGTCTGGCCGCTCAGTATCCACCCTTTTTGGGTAAGGTTCCACTTTCCCCTGTTACTCCCGCTTCGCTTACAAGTTCCCCTCGCATCACCGTCAAAATTTGACCTCCGCTCCTCTCACTGCAAAACGATGCCTTCACCTGCGACTTGCGTTGCTGCATGAGTGTCGCTCTCAGACTTTGCCCTTTTCAGTCAGCATCGCTGGACCGCACGCATTTTTCACAGCGCTTCTCCGTGCACGCTCTATATACTAAGACAATGCCACCGATTCCGTCCGTTTAAACTTTTTGACTTCCGATTGCCGTTCGGAACGACTGCGATGGCGGCTTGGTACTCCACCCCTTCAGGGTCGATGCCTATTGATGCGGTCGTTTTTTCGGATTATTCCCGACCGTTGGAATACGCAGCAAGTCAGCAAGCGTGACTTCCAGGTTCTTCTCTCCGCGCTCGCTTTCAGTCTCACCCTCACATACCCTGCCAGACGTTCTGTCACCCGTTCAAGACACTCATCCCCCCTACCTCGCATTGACCATTTATAGTAGTTTTTAACCCTGGAGTCCAGGTTAGGCCCTGTAAAAGGCTAGGACTGCTGCATTTGTGCCGGGGATCATTAAGGAAAACACTGGGTACATGGTTTATATACATTACACTTGTGCTGGTGTGCGGGCATTGCGCACAGGCGAGAGCGGCCGCCTGTGCGCTCAATTGCCTCCTTACTCAGGTTGTGGCTCCATACTGCTGTAAATTCGCACTGGTGTGGGCATTGCGCACAGGCGGCCGCTCTCGCTTGTGCGCAATGCCCG